>SDVV010044008.1:0-10197 GCA_016164225.1 Gammarus roeselii
TGATTCGAAGGTGTAAACCAGTGTCAATTATCAAAATGTGTATTATAATGGATAAAAGTGTATGTTAAATGTGGGAAGGGAAATAATCCCCACACGGATGGAGCCTAAAAAAATTGACGTTATATAGAATGGAGCTTAAGAAAATGGACATTATATAGGAGGGGAAGAAAAAAAAAGGACGTTTTACAGGATGGATGTTGAATTTGTTGATGCAAAATAAATTGAGATTGTACAATTCGATAAAGCACCCAATTGATTAGGGAAAATTTGACGTTAAATAGGATTGGCATTATTTTTTTGACGCTACTCGGAGTTTGCCTTAATTGGTTTGATCTTGATAATATGATCTTCTTTAGCCTCCACACTAAGGCGCGGGTACCACACAGCCCTACAATCATACCAACAATAAAAGGGGAATGCAACTTCTGATCTGTGTCTGCGGTGACGAGGCTCGCCCGATATAGTCGAGCACGTCATGACGTCGTGCCAAGACATTGTACTCGGCAAGCTCAATCATAATATTACGTCGGTGCGTGATACCCCTACCGCATCAATTTTCTCATGGGCGTATGTCTAAGGTTGAGGCCTTGCCCGGTCGTAACATTTTCAACGTGCATAGGTCGGTGGGAATAAGAGGTTTCGGGCTTTGCGCCGGCCGCGGAGTGAAGTTCGACCGCACAGCCCTAGCTCCTCCACCGCAGGAGGAGTCAGGGCTCAGCAACAACAATAACGCACTGCTTACACAAATAGACTGTTCTACATGAACACGCTCTATACATAAACTCGCTCCTTACACAAGAACGCTCTTTTCACGAACAGGCTCCACGTTCCCTCCACAGACACTTTCCTTCCACGAACACGTTTCCAACATGAACATTCAACCTCACAAACACGCTCTCTACCTGAGCACGCTTGCTACAGGAATACGCTCGCTTCACGAACGTCATTATTTGTTGTATCAAGGTTACAAAGAAATTTTCAATATATAGACCGTTGCTGCAGGCTGAACAAAGTCATCTTAAACGTACGACCAGACACCTTTCCAGACCGAAGACTACGGCAGCCCTACGAGATGCGACCAGCCTGCCCCGCCAACCGTGACGTGACCAGAGCAAGCACACGGTGGTGTCGGGGCATGGGACAGACCAGCCTGTCCCGCCAACCGTGGCGTGAACAGAGCAACCACACGGTGGTGTCGGGGCATGGGATAAACCAGCCTGCCCCGCCAACCGTGGCGTGACCAGGGCAACCACACGGTGGTGTCGGGGCATGGGACAGACCAGCCTGCCCCGCCAACCGTGGCGTGACCAGAGCAACCACACGGTGGTGTCGGGGCATGGGATGGACCAGCCTGCCCCGCCAACCGTGGCGTGACCAGAGCAACCACACGGTGGTGTCGGGGCATGGGACAGACCAGCCTGCCCCGCCAACCATGGCGTGACCAGGGCAACCACACGGTGGTGTCGGGGCATCGGACTGATTGACTGTCATTGATTGGGCAGCAGGTGCAGTGGGAAGGCACAAAACGGGTTAGGCGAAGGGATTGATGATCTTGTCAAAGGGTTAAGTGTTCGTGGCAAAGGGTTAGATGGTCGTGGCAAAGGGTTAGGTGGTCGTGGCAAAGGGTTAGTGGTCGTGGCAAAGGGTTAGGTGGTCGTGGTAAAAGGTTGGGTGGTCATGGTAAATGATTGGGTGGACGTGGTAAAAGGTTGGGTGGACGTGGTAAAAGGTTGGGCGGTTTCCGGCAAAAGGTTAGGTGGTCGTGGCAGAGGGTTAGGCGGTTTAGTCAAAGCGTTGGATGGTGGTGACAAAGGGTTTAGTATTCATGGCAAAGATTTAGGTGGTTGTTCCAAAGGGTTAGATGGTCTTGTCAAAGCGTTGGATTATCGTAGCAAAGGAATGAGTGGTCAAGGCGAAGGGTTGGATTGTTGTTACAAAAGGTTGGATGGTCGTTGCAAAGGGTTGAATGGTCGTAGCATGAAATGAACTCTCAGAATACAGAGGAAATTATTGTGATTGATTACAATGTCACCTCCTTCAAATCAAATCAGCGAAAATGAATAATGCATCTGAAAATACTCGACAAAACAAACTTGAAATTTGACAAAATTGAAGCATCATCGAAGAGGAAAAAAAAACTTCTTCCAACGAATTATACCACAAGTCGGAGCGGAAAACGCATCGCAGACGGAATCGACTTGGCAAGGTATGAAACCATGCTAAAAATATCAAACGTTCACACGCCAACATACATGTCCCTGGCATCCTACCTATTCGAACCAAAATAGAAAAAAAGTTAGTTAAACAAGAAGATTTTTTTCAACAATCGCCAAGCAGCTATCTACAAAGCTCAGAACATCCTTCTCGGATTGTTGTGAAACGATGATCGACCCAAAATACTATACCTTTAATAAAATCACTAACGGGACTCGCTTTAACACGTATGGACTTGATGGTCTCGAAAACATCATTAGAAACATCGGCGCTGGTCTCGTCACCGAAAATAAGCAAGAAAACCTACTCGATATCCAACCCACGACCCTGCCAGCAGTGCCCAACGATGACCCACCTCCGCCCGTGCCGGAAACAGTAGATACACAACAAATACAAGAAGAGCCCACCAAAATATCCCCGCAGGTCCAAGCAAGAAAGTTCTTGTCATCAGTTCAATGAGAGTTGGACGCGGTAGTCGCTACTCCGCTAGCAGAATCGGTGTAAACGAGAACAACGACACAAAGTAGAAGCAGTACCAGTAAGAAATCAAGATTATGAGACCAATGGTACTCTCAAATGTTACTATGCGAACGCTAGAAGTCTCGAAGACAAAATCGAAGTAACTATTCCTAGCATCAGGCACGACATTTCAATCCACGTAATCGGTAAACATACAAAATGTCATTCGTCCTCCAAAAAGCAAGGTTGCAGATGATATCTATTTTCACAACAGCAACACAAAAACAGTACGACACCAAACAGTGGAGTGCTTGGAGACTTCTATATTCCTGACATTGATTGGGAAACAGACGAATGTACTGACACTGGCCAACGTCTCATAGATTTTACTGACGATAAGTTCATGACCCAAATGGTATTTATACACCTACAAGAGGTAGCAATATTCTTAATATTCTATTTAGTGCAAGCGATCTTCATGTCACGAACGTCGAAGTGGGCAAATCACTCTGAACAAGCGACCATAACTGTATCAGTTTTATGGAAGAGCTCGAGTTGAAAACATCAATAAACTGTCAAAAAGTCCCTACCTTCAGATTAGCTGACTTTGACAACTTAAGAGAGTAAATGGCCTCAACTAATATAACCCTCGAATAAGATCTCGATCAATCGCTAACAATTTTTAGACTGCATTCCAAAATATTGAATATGGGCATATCCTGCACAAAAACAGACGAACATCAGTCAATCAGCAAAAGTACTGGAAATGAAAATTGCAGCGCCTCCAGTCGCAAAAGAAATCAAAGCACTCGATAAAACAGAAACACCCACAAGACGACGTTGTAAAAAATTATTTCAACATCAACAGAATAGATCTAAAGAGGGTCCTGAAACGTAAGAAGAAACATCGCGTCAATGAAATTGAGGCCAATGCCAAAATTAATCCGAAACAATTTTTTATGTATACTTTGAACAAAACAATTCAAGATCTGTAATTGGTTCTCTTGAGAACGATGTTGGTGAGTTAGAAACGGACGATACTAAAATGAGTCTCCTTCTTAATCAATACTTTTGTTCGCTTACGTATGGCTCATAAATGCATTTCTAGGTCAACTGCATTGGTTTCTAGTACTTTTCAGACAGCGATTATCACAATCTCTTAGTGTGCAGTTATGAAATTACTTAGCATTGTATAATTCTCCTTCCAATATCCTTCATCTAGTCTAATTAAAAATCTTACCTCATTTGCGTATCCACAGCATATTTTGTGAATTAAATTTTACAGCATGAAGAATGAGTCGGTCGACCACTGGAGAAGAGATGTAGCGTATGGCGCATCTGATAATTTAGGCTATGCATCTGATAATTCAGGCTATGCATCAGAGAATTCAGGTTATGCATCAGATAATTCAGGCTATGCATCTGATGATTCCGGCTATGCATCTGATAATTCAAGCTATGCATCTGATAATTCAGGCTATGCATCTGATAATTCAGGCTATGCATCTGATAATTCCGGCTATGCATCTGATGATTCAAACTATGCATCTGATAATTCAGGCTATGCATCTGATAATTCAGGCTATGCATCTGATAATTCAGGCTATGCATCTGATAATTCAGGCTATGCATCTGATAAATCAGGGTATACAATATTGCGAGCACGCTTGCTGTATTCGTTTGACTTTAGCTACGAGCCCGTTGCTCCCCAAAGGAGTGCAGTAATGATCATAGTTTTGCTCCTGCATTCCAGTGCAAGTGAAGCGTTAATTTATTGTGATGGTGATATCCGTAATTTAATATGTGCGCACACAATAGTCCATTTACGTGCAGTCTTTCATCCACTCCAAAACTTGTCCTCCAATTTCTTGCATTGTACACTTTTTTATCACAGAACCCAGTTTTGCAAGAAGGCCAATTCCATTTTGACGCTATGCAAACGTTAAAATTTCTACCATTTGTGGCCCATACTGGATTATTTACTATCGTAATTGGAATTTTGGACGTTAGAGCCCATCTTCAAATGGCGACCGCTTCGCTCGGGGTTTCTATGAGTTTCGACTCGATTGTTTGATGTGCTTCATCAATAATTTCTTTAATGATTTATTTTAAGTTTGAAGTGCATTTGCAGAATTTGTGGGAAACAAAATATTTGCATAATGACTGTTTTTTTCAAACTTCAATAGAAAAATGGATAAGTTGATATTTAAGACCGCCACGTCCGCTGTGGTCCTAAACATTCATCAGTACACGGGGTGAGTTTGTCGGTTAAACGGCCTCATGTTATTTTCAGATAACTTTGATTGTCGAGCCGTTTTAAATGCAGTTACCGTGCGGTTGACTCCGGTTTGATCATATTTTTACGATTTTATATTGTTCACAATATGCCGATCAGTATTTTTACCATTCTATGCATATATACAAGCCCCTTTTGAACACGGCAGTGATTGGCACACTAGTTCAATTATTTGTACCGGTGTGATCATCTAGTACGCTCTATTCATCATATCAGATATAATTTATGCCTTCCATTCCGTCTCTAGTCACTGTACAATGTTTTAGACCGATTTCTGCAATATGTTAGCACATTTCCTTTTCCAACCCTATGTGTTTGTGATGTCTAAAACCTCTGTAGTAGTAGTAGTAGAAGTTGCTTCCATGTTCCACCGGAGTCCAAACGCGAAGTTAATGCTAACTCCCCCATAGGGCGGTGCAAAACCTCTGTATTTTTGTGCATTTTCAACCTCATGTATTTGTGACTGACTAACCCCATGTATCCGTGATTTTCCAACCCCATGTTTTCGTGATATCGTACCTCAAAATAAACGTAGTCTGTAAGATCACGATGATAATATTGTAAATTACATTACCCTCCATGAAGTAGGTAGCTACAAGCCACCGTGCCAATGCAGTGAGATTACCTACGACCAATTCAAATAAAACTTACGTTTTGTTATTCAAGTATTGTAATTGATAATTAAGTTCACGTGTTATATATATTTAGGAATGGAAAACCCATTGCTAGGCAATGGAAATAAATGATTTATTAATCATTTAATGACACTATTTCACTCTCGAAACACTGAATGTGAGGTACTTGGAATACAACGTTGACATTTCTTTCTCTCAGTAGTACCTACAACCTATGAACATTCTTCCATAAATCGTGAAGAAATTCCGTAACTAGCACTAGACACATAAATGATATAAATGCATGTGAAGCCAATGTTGTAAAAACTTCGATTGCCATCCAAGAAATTCCTTGACCCGACCGCGTTATGAACACTTTACACGGCTGTCGGATATCGACCATCAACGATGCGTGTGGGATGAGCATCTCTGGCATTTGTTTAAATACCGTGTTATACACGTATTGAAAAATTCCATAGCTATAGGGGGAAGAGAAATGAATATAAACAAAGAAATTGAATCAAAACGGTCACCATAATTATTGAAAAATAACTGGAAAATGAAGCTGGTGAGAATGTGTTGTTTTCAGCAGGAAGCAGCAATTAAATGAAAGTATTTGATGAGAACACAGTTTTGCAGATTTCTTGATGCAATTGGTGGTTCAATTTTTTTTTTCATTTAGTAATGTCTAGTAATAAAACTGTCTAGTAATTTAGTAATGTTTAGTAATAGTACTGACTAGTAATTTAGTAATGTCTAGTAATAGTACTGTTTGGTAATTTAGTAATGTCTAGTAATAGTAAGTGAAGACGGCATGCGCAATGACTGAAATTACCCTTGGCGTAGACTAAAGACAATGTAAGTCCGACATAACTTTTTGCGGTTACTAACATCAATGTACTTTTTCGCCAACAAATATCAGCATATAGAAGCACTGAATACTAAGAGCAGAGTTATGACATCCAGTCTCTAACATGGCGGCAATAACTCATAACCCCGCCACCCGGGGTGTGATTGAGTTCATTGCAGAATAGTTTATCCTAATATTGCCCGCGTCAAATATATAATATACAATTTGATCGTTTGATCTTTTTAAGAATAACTTGCATGATGTGTGTCAATAAAACACAGCTGCAGCATCAGCACGTTCATTTTGTTTCATAAACCTAGAACAGATTTGATCATGAAGATCCATCTATTTGTCCGTCACTAACTGCTCTTATTTCTATGCACAGCATCGCACTGATCTCAAACTTGGTAGAAGTCTTATGTGATTATGGCAACATCAATGTGAACATAGTTGAAGATTTATAATTACTATTGTTAGATTATGGTGGGTCTGAGGCATGGAAGGGTCTATAGGCCTCCCCCTTTGAGTGGAATTGTGTTGTGGCTACCTATATTTAGTTACAATGTGTGTCAGATACTATTTGAATATGCCGCAACATGCCAGACAACGTTGCCGAATTTAACGAAAAATGTATGGTACCGTAAAAGTTCTCCACTGGCCTGAAAAACGTTCCAACTTACAAAATTTTCGACTTGCGTTCCTCTTGGAGTGTCTGTTATGTTGGAACCTACTGTCCCTAGACTACGCTACGTTCATAGATGAAAATCACGTATTTCCAAGATGGTTCATTAAAAAATTGTATCAGCATAAAGAGTGCGTAAATAATACAACCATTACCCAGGTCATCTGTTCATGCGTACTTGAAACATTCACAGGGAAATTCATTTTAAACTGCCCCATTAAATAAGCTTCAGCTATACATCAACCTTTAATAAAAACATTAAAATTATTTGAATCCCTCACTATACTACGTGGTTCTACATCCCCTACGCTAATCGGACATCCATTTCCGCCCAACACACACATGAAAGATTCCTTTCAAGATTCTCTTTGATGTAGTCATGAACAAGGCACCGGGCAGGTGAATCACTGCGGTGCCCAGACCTACTTAAGAGCCCGAATGTACCTACACTACACACAGGATCAGTATCCGGAACACGTGCCCGAGAGATATTAAATTGATAAGGCACACGTTTATGGTGTACATGCGAGTATGTAGTATGCTCCATTAGAAACGTCTTCAAGTTAGCGTAACACGACTAGGCTCGTCACGTTTCAATCATAGCTTCGAACTTTTTTATACTTCCCGGTAACCTTGCAACCTCTCGCTGCGCACGATTAGCTATCAGATACATCACTGAGAAAGTTGATCCCATCTCAACACAAATAGTTCTGACACGCACAAAATGAATCATAAACCCAATTTGAGCATCGAAAACATTTTCACAGCTATTATAAGGATATAACAGAGACAGGAGAAATACGAACCACTCACTGCCAAAAGTTCTTGAGCACTAACTAAAACGTTGATTAAATACCGTCAAGAAAGGCTACATGGCAACTCATATTGAAGAGCTGCCATAAAGGGCACTCGCGATATCGTATCAGCTGTAGCTGTGTTGCACCCATACGTCGGGAGAATCATGGATGGCAGGTGTCTTGAATAATATTGACGATGACTTCATACAATTTTTGAATAAAATATGGTTCAATGTCAAACTTAGTTTGCTCTGATACTGAAGAGTGGTTGCGTTTTGGAATGACATTCGATATACAAAAGCTGTCTATGGGTTAAATAGAGATAACACCAACTGGACTCTACAATATTAAAATAGGAACATTGAAACAGGGTTTTGGTGTTAGTTCCCTTGTTTCAAATGCGGATACGTACCTCTTATATAATCAGGCTCTTCATTAAAAAGCTACAGTTTGCTCGCTCCGCATCGTTAGACTAGAGGGGTTAAAGCACATAACCATATCTAGAGAGCATCGCGTGCAGCGAATCCACTCGATGCTGCTTGGCAGGAGGGGTTAATAATTGTCTAATTCAATCAGGGTCATTCAGTGTTAATCACACACACTGAACCGTCATGTAAAAGATGAAATAGAAAAGAACTGTTGAAACAGGGCAAATTGCGGAATAGAATATTGTCAAAGGATTAATCATGAACGAAACAATAACTTGTAGATTCAACGGATGAAACAAGTATAAGCACTGGATCAAAAACATGCTACATTCATTTCCAGGGTATCCATCAAACAAACATCAGATAATTATCACATAACGTCTCAAAGAAATGTCGTCAAATACATCGCTGAATCTATTGCCGAAAATATGGAGTGAACGTAATTGACCCTTAAAAATGTATGAATGATCAGTTCAAGAATTTATCAGAAAAGAGAAATGGACAGTAATCTATCTGTTAATTATCGGACATGATTATACATTTCCTCCACGTTACGAGTGGGAAGATGCTTGCTCGTAGTGCAAAACAAATATGGTCTGATCCAGTTGATAAGTCATCAACAATTCAAATTTAAACTTCAGCATTCGAGCAGAACTGTAGAATAATGTTTCAATCCTGTAACTCCAAGAATACATAAAAGCGGTCATTATTAATTTATAAGGTCGGCATTACCTTAATGGGACCGCCTTTAATGTAGGATATGAGTGTTATCATCAGCTGTGACTTGATACATCGCTAAAATATTATAGCACCGTTTCAATTTAGATAGATATACACGCACTAATACAAAATGTTTTTTACGAAAGTGAATCTTGGCTTAAAATAGTTTCCATAAACGACATTTTTGCGAATCAAAGTTATTCGGAAATCAAAGGTAAACGTCCTATTAACTTGGATACTTTTTGATGCTCTGTTGTAGCAGAAGTTGAGTTAAGTATTTCATCAGCACCACACTATCTATTGGTAAACAGGATACATTTAAAACAACACCACACAAGAACGATAAAAATTGAGCTGGAATAGTTACAACAAAATACAGTAGGTACATTTAGGATGACGTCGAACACTAACTAGAACAAGTCCGTTTCGTGTTTACTGTACCGTTGATCTCTATGGGAGTATACTTTTTGGAGAAAACCAGGGAGAAAATACATATTTGTGCAAAATTCTCATAGATTGACAACCATTTTACATTCATTCAACATCAGAATTGGGTCCAATTACTCCTTAAATTAGTGTATGCAAATGCGTATAATATCAATGAACTTGATCCTTGATGGAAAAAAATCGCCTACCTATTCTGTAATTAGCGCACTGCCACGATGAAATAATTGCGCGCCGAGCGCTTTTTATTATTGGTATTAATATTATTATTATTATTAATATTATTATTATTATTATTACTAATATCATTATAATTATTATTGTTATTATTATTAAACCATTCCATCGTCTAGCAATGGGTAATTTTAGGTTTAACACATCAAACTTCATTTTCAAATGCGCCATTTAAATTAGCTGAACGTGAGCTAAAAATGGATTCGTGACAGCTCATCTCCTGACGGAGGCCGGTTTGTACTTCATGTTGCAAAATATGAATTCACAATATAAGCCATTGATAATCTGATAAACTAATATTTTTTATGTAAGAAACACATGGGCATGGGATTGATAAATTCAAAATGAATACATCACAGCTCATCTCTAGTGGGCGGCTGCTCGAACCACATGGAACAGAATGTAATTCACAATATACCATCGTACCTATACATACACTCACACACACAAACACATATA
>SDVV010044010.1:0-10197 GCA_016164225.1 Gammarus roeselii
GGCGCGACATTACGGGCTATGACACGACAAAACGGGTCATGAGGCGACATTACGTGCCTAGGCGCGACATTACGGGCTATGACACGACAAAACGGGTCATGAGGCGACATTACGTGCCTAGGCGCGACATTACGGGCTATGACACGACAAAACGGGTCATGAGGCGACATTACGTGCCTAGGCGCGACATTACGGGCTATGACACGACAGAACGGGTCATGAGGCGACATTACGTGCTTATCGTCTTCAATCCAACCGAGATACATGATATGAGACACCCATTCTCATATTTTGCCGTTGCACAAAACATTAGGCAGTTGAGGGTTTGGTGTGGAGAAACAAGCACCAATAAGTATCACCTTCATGAGCAATGAGTTTTTGCCAGTGAAAAAAAGGGCCAATAACAACAACTTCTTGATCCAAGTGGTCAGATTATGTATGAAGCCAGCATCATCAACAAATAGAACACTGCTCAGTATCTCACCATATATCTTTTAAACAAATATTAAGAATAACGGAGCCCTTGATGAACACCAACTGTTGTCGGCCACACGTCAGATGTTTTACCGTAACAGACAATAATGATTCACAACAAACAAATAACTATGAACCAGTGATCAAGCGTTTCCACGAGCAGCATAAGTGGAATATTTTGTAAACAAAATATACCTACAAACTGTATGCATTGCCTTCCGCAGGTCAAGGAGTAGATCAACGCAATGAGTTATATCGTGAAATTATCAACGCAGGTCATATATTAGATGAATAAATGATAAACTTGTATTATACGTACTTGCAGCAAACTCAAGAGGATGAGGATATGTACAGTCCGTTCCTGACTTGTAACCGATTGACGTCGCCCGCTACCAAAGCAATAATGGAATGGTGGACTGCCACAAAAGTAATCACTAGCTTTTTATTGGAAAGCCAAGGCAACGCATATAGCATGGAATTCCTTAGAAAAAAAAAACACAGCTCGATCTGTATGAAGAATTGAAACTACTGTGACAATCCTCTGAGCATGTTTCAAAGGGGGCAAATTCATCATTGTTTCAGAGGAAGAACTCATTCTTGTAGAGTTGAGTACATTAATACACTGTCATGAATTTGTAACGGAGTTTTTTTCTATTGCTGCATAGATGTTTAAGAGTTTTTGTCGTGGCTTTAAAAGCTTTCGTAACCTTGAGGCATTGCCAAGTGTGTTAACAATATATTCACTTCTACATAGAAGCAAGATGCAGTCAGTACTCCTATTGAAGGTCTTTTAGAGACTTGAATTGAGTTCATTTGCAGCTGGAGGAAACTTTGCGGAGTTCATCATTCGGCCTTCCATTTGGCCTTCATACCGCATCGCCTTCCCGGTCCATTTTCGGTGTCGCAGTTGCCCTACGAATGATAGGGTGAGCTGTAAGGTGGGGCTACTGGAGCCCTGTCCTGGTTGGGGCATCATTGAGCGGCCGATGTAGTATTCGACACCGACCGATTAGCCAGCCGATATAATCCAGTAAGCGTTGTATTGTCAAAGAAAAATGAAACTCATTGGATAAAAAAGCATCACTTATATCTTTTTCTACTCAAAATCAGTGTTGCGTTCAGAACAAAAAATTGCTTGAAATGCAAGGTCCCGATTAAAAATTGTGTCACATCAGACAGGACTGGAGATATTCTGTGAAGTATCTAATTGCCACACAAGAATTATATCGCGGACACAAGTATTATATTTAAGCAAATGGATCATTAAGTGACAAGTTATTTCCCTGTTTATTTCCCTGTTATTACATAAATGCCTTGGAAGTAAACGTAAAAATGTGTACAAAAAGAGCAGCTCAGAAAACGAGATGTCAGTTGCAGCGCATAGAGTGGTTTATTTACTAAATATAAAGAAATATATGAATAAAAAAGATCAAAATGAATTGAAACCGGCCCGTTGACATGAACTTTATTTCATCGTCTCCTGACTAACGAAACATAAAACTCCTCAACAATGAAAAATGCACAAGAAGCCTCAATGTCATATTTGCACTGTAGATTCCTACTTCAATTCTTTATGACATTTTTTTCCCTTCGATACAACAACCCACGTGACATTGTGTTTTAATGTCGTCATGAAACTAAACAAGCCAAAGCTTAATTCACAGGACTTTTTAGTTGGCTTTTAGATCAGTTTCATTTTAATAGTATACCGCTTGGCTCCAATATTCATTTTCATTAATTCATAATTTAGGGCGGGCACAAGAGTGACGGACTCAACGTTACGCTAACTTTGTGAGACCTAATAAGAAACTACCCAAGGGCGACGAGTCCAGTATTGTTCCTGCAGAAGGCAGAAGTAATGTGACGAGTGCACGGGATTTAAACCTTGTTTACTGATATTCTGAGTGAGAAGATCCATCAGATCGTGAGAAGATCCATCAGATCGTGAGAAGATCCATCAGATCGTGATGTTAGCGAGTCTATATCACGGTCTGGTATATCATAAGGAAGCCGACACTGGCTCAGTGTGAACTGGCGTTTGAATAAACATCAAGTAATGTAGGAATCTGATTCCACTACAACTCGTGAGTTGCTTACGTTGAATCTCTTAAACACCAACGAGTATAGCGAATGTGCAAAAAAGTTCGTATTATCTAAGATCAAATTAAACTTTGTTCGTGACGAATTGCATTGCTGCCTGACGTATGTCATGTAGCTAGAACTACGAGGGAGTAAATACCTGGACTTCCAATAGTGCATGTCATCATACTTTCTGACATGACTGGGCTTTATATTTCAATTTGTAAAAGTTTGTTCATTTTCAGATACAGACACCAGGCTGAAGTCCCCCAGAAAGGGAAGTGGCCGACGGCAAGGCGCATCTCACACTCCGCTCATACACCTTCACTCACACAACCTAGCTCTTTTTGAGCTAAAGTGTCCGGCCGGGAGACCCCGCAACACACCCTTCGGGTTATGAGTGCTTCCTTGCTTCCTTGAAGGGCATTCCCGCCCTTCAAGGAAGCGTCCAAAATCATTTATTCACAATCATTTTTAATTCACGCCTATTCATTGAACGCACTCTCGCTACCTCCACACTCAAGTCTCTCATTACTAACGCCGGCTTCACAACATCCATCCCCCCAAACTCTGGTCTCCCTCAAGTCTTACGTCCACTCGTCTCTGCCATCAACACACTTTCCACCAATCTCCCTTCATCCATCCTCAGCATGTGCCTGAACCATCCCAGAACACGCGAATCAACTCTGTCCTCTAACTTCTTCCCCATCCCCGTTCCAACTCGCACCTCGTCGTTACTGATCCTGTTTCTCAGCGTCACACCCGCCATCCTGTCTCTCAGCGTCACACCAGCCATCCTGTCTCTCAGCGTCACACCAGCCATCCTGTCTCTCAGCGTCACACCAGCCACTTCCCTCATACATTCTAAGTCTCTAAGTCTTCTAAGTCTCAGCTCCGTAGAGCACAGTTGGTACAACTACACCGTCACGCAACCCTCTCTTTTCTTCCATCTCTATGTCCTACAGTTCATAACACTCTTCAGTGCACCCAGCACTTTACATCTTTCCTTTACTCGGGATTTAACTTTAGTTTCCACTAGATCAGTCTTTTCCCCATGAGAGTCTACATGCATAAAATATTGAACTTCCTCCAATAACTCTCCATTTAGAAGGACACAAATTCTGCTCGCATTGACATCCCTTGAGCATCTCATTACTTTACTTTTACACACTCTGATACTAGTCTACACAGATACTAGTCTACACAGTTTCTCTGAATCCAGTGCCGTATCATCCTCAAAGAGTCTCCCACTCAAATGCCAACTTCGCCCATTAGCTTCCAACAGCTCCAAGCCGCGACTCAATACACTCGCGTTCACCTCTCTGACCACTCCATCCATGTAGAGATTGAACAGACTGAGAGGCAGAACGCAGCCTTGTAACTGACCCACTTTCACAGTAAGCTAATCACTCACCTCGCTCCCCACTCTGACACATGCTTTGCTGTCACATGCTCTGCTGCCCACTCAATACTAACGCAGCACCCTCCACAGCACTACCTTGTCAACCTTGTCGTAGGTCTTTTCCAAATCCATGAAGGGTCACAACATAATCTTTCCCTTTGCAAACATACTTATCATACTGCAAACCCTGATCGGCCTATCCACTGCCACTGCTAAAGCCACTCGATTCCTCTACAATTGCACCATCCGTACAGTCTGTGATCCTTTTGATCAGCACTCGTCCGTACAAGTTAGCGACCAAACATTATGAACGTATACCTCTTGAGTTGCAGCACTTATGTCTATCTCCTCTGCCCTTGCACGGCGGAACAATGCACGCATTGAGTCACTCAATCGGCACCACGCTCGCTAAAAATCACAGATTCAGTAGCCTCACCAGCCATTCGACAATCGCTACTCGACTTCTTTTCAGGCACTCGGTAGCAACGTCATCCAAACCGGGGGCTTTCCCAGCTTCCGTCATCTCTACCGCCTCCTGCACTTTTTCCCTAGTGATGACCAAAACCAGTCTCAGCAAAACCGACATCAATGAACGACCGCCCTTAGCAACAATTTTAGCCTCTCTGTCATCCTCGACATTCAACATTAATCATCAAAATGCTCGGCAAACTTTTCCGTTCACACCACTTCCCGTCAACCACTGGCTTCTCTCATCTTTCACCGCCTCCTCCCTTCAGGTCTCACCTTTCTCACCTTTTTAACCTCTTTTCAGAACATCTTTCTGTTTTGCTCAAATTCTTTCACACCGTCTGCCCCCCCCCCAGGCATCAGCGTCCCTTTTGACTCCAATCACCACCCGCTTTACCTCTTTCCTCTTCTCTTTATAGATATCATAGGACACCACTGACCTCGCTTGCAACCACTCCTCAGAAGCTTTTATTTACGCGCCAACGTCAGTTTGACCTTCTCGTTCCACCACCCGCAGCACTTCCATCTACACCCGTCCACACGACGCACACCACACCTATTTTTGTTCCCATTCCACCTCTTAATCTTCCTTCCACCATCAGATGGTCAGACACTCCTGCACCCTCCCCACTCAACACCCGCACATCCAACAGCCTTCCCACCACTCTCCTTGAAATCAGCACAAAATCCAACAGCGCTCTCTCCATCACTGCACCATGGGCCATCCTTACCCATGTGTACCTGTGAATATCTCGCTTTTTGAAAAAAAGCTGT
The DNA here is from genome assembly GCA_016164225.1 of Gammarus roeselii. Taxonomy (NCBI): domain Eukaryota; kingdom Metazoa; phylum Arthropoda; class Malacostraca; order Amphipoda; family Gammaridae; genus Gammarus; species Gammarus roeselii. The sequence continues at coordinate 5,198 of SDVV010044010.1, forward strand.
TTCTGACCATCAACTCCTGCTCCATGCACAGACCTATCAGATTTTCTCTGCTGTCATCTCTTCCAGGAACACCATACCTACATATCGCATTCTCCACCACTGCATCTCCAACTCTCGCATTAAGGTCGCTCAGTACGACCACATTGAATTGACCTCTAAAACTCTCAATACACTCACTCAGGTCAGTAAAAACTGCTCACATTTCTCTCGCTGCTAAGTCCGTGAGCACTCACAAATGCCCATCTTTCTGCGCCTTACTTAACTTTCACCCACATCAATCTTGAGGAAATTTCATTCCACTCGATAACGCTCCTAGTCAATCGATAACTCAATCTCAATACCACACTTTCTCGTGCCCACCCTTCCACCACGCCGGCCTTCCTCCTACTTACCACACTAAACTCATAGTCGCTCTTAAATTGAACTTCGTTTCACTGAGCGTCAATTTTTCAAACTTCCTACTCACAAACATCTCACCAGTCTCTCTCCTTTTTTCTTCATTCGTACTACAACCTCACACATCCAGCGACCCTGAAAATGGGTTACGGAGAGGCATACGCCTCTTTTCCCTCCGCTCGTCTTGCCGTCTTTTATAGAGGACTTTACAAAGGAAGGGATTCCTAGTTTGTCTAGAATTATAACTATGCATAACTTGGGTATAATCAGTATAAAGTTTAAGCTAACTACGTTAGAGCGTCGAAATCGAAAAATTATCGCCTAACGTCGGCTTAAAGCGAATTTGTGCACAGTTGCTCACATCTTGCGCTTAGTTTCCACTGCATACACACAAACTATAATCCATGGATTCCTCATGGAAACACCAAACTAGGGTGACTGGTTTGATTTCATTCTGTTCGTTTTTAATGAGATTAAAAGATTCCAAAGTGTCCGGTCAAAATTCCTCCTGTATTGAGTTAGGACAAAAATCGAAATTTCTAACAACACAGTGATAGGAATAACACCATACTTCCTGACGTCGTTTCTGACGAGGATTCCAATTGCTTCGACCAAAACTCTGGTCGCAATCTGGAGAAGCACGATTTGTTTTTGAACGGATAAGTCTCATCAACGCTGCTCATATAAAGTTTGGTTCGGGGATCAATATTCCGAGATGAAAACATTCTTTGAAAAAAAGTAGGCTATCGGAGGTTATATTTTTTCAAGAAATCAAAAATAATCCGTAGTTAAATCAAGTTCCATGCATTTTTCGACCATATTCTGAGATGGGAAATATAGAGAAGGAAAATTATAAGGAGGGATCTGGCCCGCCTCGGTCATCGGAATTTTTTGGGATTCATTCAACGAGGTACAGGATAGTAGAGTAAAAACTTCCTAATTCCAACCTCAAATGAACCGGTCCCAGAGGGGTACCCGACCGAAGGGAGGGCCTGGCCCAGAAGGGCCTAGAAGAGTCCGCGTCCGCGTCTCAACAGATGTGAAACGGACAGTGGACAAACACGACTGTAGATTAAGAGAGCAAGTAACCACAACGCAATAAACAGAGAAACAATGGAAATTAGAAAGAAATGACCCCGGGATAAAAACAGAAACAGTCATGAGAGCAAAGAGACGTAGTTGGCCCAATCGGAGCATCATCTTCAACTACCGGAGGGATCAAACTTTAGCAGATAAAATCGTATACAATCCTACATCTTAGGGACCTTGTTGCCATCAGATTAATAAATAGGCCCTTACAAAAAACAGAAGTACAAAAAAAGCAAGGGACGCAAGACAATAATGAATGTAAAACTCATATACATGAAATGATACAGACACTAGGCCGAACCCCCCAGGAAGGGGGGTGGCCGACAGCAGGGCGCACCTATCTTGGACAATGTAATGTAATTGGAGCCTACATTGGGCTGGAACATCATCGTCAAAAAATGGACGTCCTTGATCAATACGGCAAATAAAAAGGTGCTCCCGCCCGATATCCGAAATATCCCCGGCGAGGGGATATTGGCTTCATATCGGAATGTTTACTTCGTCTATAAATGACAGTATATTGTCCAGATACAAGTTAAGGAAGTAATGTGCTATAAATGACAGTATATTGTCCAGATACAAATTGAGGAAGTAATGTGCTATAAATGACAGTATATTGTCCAGATAAAAATTAAGGATGTAATGTACTATAAATGACAGTATATTGTCCAGATACAAGTAGAGGTAGTAATGTGCTATAAATGACCGTATATTGTACAGATACAAGTGAAGGGAGTAATGCACTATAAATAACAGTATATTGTCCAGATACAAGTTAAGGAAGTTATGTACTATAAATGACAGTATATTGTCCAGGTACAAGTTAAGGAAGTAATGTACTATAAATGACAGTATATTGTCCAAATACAAGTTTAGGAAGTAATGTACTATAAATGACAGTATATTGTCCAGCTACAAGTTAAGGAAGTAATATACTATAAATGACAGTATATTGTCCAGATACAAGTTAAGGAAGTAATGTAATATAAATGACAGTATATTGTCCAGATACAAGCGAAGGAAGTAATGTAACATAAATAACATTATATTGTCCAGATACAAGTTAAGGAAGTAATGCACTATAAATGACAGTATATTGTCCAGATACAAGTTAAGGAAGTAATGTACTATAAATGACAGTATATTGTCCAGATACAAGTTAAGGAAGTAATGTATTATAAATGACAGTATATTGTCCAGATACAAGTTAAGGAAGTAATGTACTATAAATGATAGTATATTGTCCAAATACAAGTTAAGGAAGTAATGCACTATAGATGACAGTATATTGTCCAGATACGAGTTAAGGAAGTAATGTACTATAAATGACAGTATATTGTCCAAATACAAGTTTAGGAAGTAATGTACTATAAATGACAGTATATTGTGCAGCTACAAGTTTAGGAAGTAATATACTATAAATGACAGTATATTGTCCGGATACAAGTTAAGGAAGCAATGTAATATAAATGACAGTATATTGTCCAGATACAAGCGAAGGAAGTAATGTAACATAAATGACATTATATTGTCCAAATACAAGTTAAGGAAGTAATGTATTATAAATGACAGTATATTGTCCAGATACGAGTTAAGGAAGTAATGTATTATAAATGACAGTATATTGTCCAAGTACAAGTTAATGAAGTAATGCACTATAAATGACAGTATATTGTCCAGATACAAGTTAAGGAAGTAATGCACTATAAATGACAGTATATTGTCCAGATACAAGTTAAGGAAGTAATGTATTATAAATGACAGTATATTGTCCAGATACAAGTTAAGGAAGTAATGTACTATAAATGATAGTATATTGTCCATATACAAGTTAAGGAAGTAATGCACTATAAATTACAGTATATTGTCCAGATACAAGTTAAGGAAGTAATGTACTATAAATGACAGTATATTGTCCAGATACAAGTTAATGAAGTAATGTATTATAAATGACAGTGTATTGTCCTGATACAAGTTAAGGAAGTAATGTACTATAAATGACGGTATATTGTTCAGATACAAGTATAGGAAGTAATGCCCTATAAAGGACAGTACATTGTCCAGATACAAGTGCAGGAAGTAATGCACTATGAAGGACAGTATATTGTCCAAATACAAGTTAAAGAAGTAATGTAGCTGGCCAACCAATTAGCCCAGCCTGATCCAATCCATTTTTCATAGCTGAGAGTATGTCCAATAGGACAATAAAAATTCATTGCTATGATTTAGATTAATAAAGAGATCAATATAGTACTCCTATAAGGACATTTTTAATGCCTACTAATCTGACCGGCTAACAATATTGCCTGTACAGCATAAACTGTATGAAAACCGTTGTTAATATCCCTCTAGTAATGACCTTCCAGATGACACTATCGTTTGTTATTGCAGGTGCCTCTCATGCTTTGAAGTTAAATTCCTCCTTTATCTTGTACTTTTGACCGGATAACAGCTAAACTGTAAAGCGCATACAAGTGTTTCAAGTAGGTGAACGAAACGTACAGGAGCGAAATAAATTGCGGTAACAATATAAACAAGCAAAAGGCCTAAATTCTTTTGCCTCTATATTTTAACAGATATAGACACAGACGTAAGTCCCTACACACACCTATACACCTTCACACACACACACACACACACACACACACACACACACACACACACACACACACACACACACACACACACACACACCAAAACTAAAACATTACTCTTCAGTACCAATACCGAACCAATGCCGAACTTCATTTCGCTACTTAACCGGCGTTGGCAGAAGTAGCATTGAATAACCAGCGTTATTACAAGACCATCTGCAGTTCCAGGCCTGGGTGTCGTTTGGACTACGTCACGATCGTAGGCCTACTAATGAATGGAACAGATGCCAAGGCCATCTACAGTTCCAGGCCTGGGTGTCGTTTGGACTACGTCACGATCGTAGGCCTACTAAAGAATAGAACTGATACAAGTAATTCGACATTTCGCAGCAAAATCATTATTAATTTTTACATGATGAGTCCACGAATAATCATACATGACCACAGAGTCGTCCGTTTATGAAAAATATAATTCTTGATCCTTGAAGTTAATTCCTGGGGCTTGAACAATAAAAATGCATGTAACTATTAGCCGTGTCTAACCGTTTATTCTGGCGTATTCGCATCATACTTTAGATGAAGTGTTTCTCATAAAATATCAAATTCAATTACCTTGATTTATGGTCAGGTTAGGTGTTTCAACAAATATATTAACTGAGATGACATATTGAAGTCATGAATTTGATGTTACATAGTAACCGAGTGACCATGCGATAATAGTTCATTAATAAATTTTCAAGTATCAATGACGTTAATTATTGAAAACAGCCTTAGAAAAGGTACAATTACTGTTTGTATATACAATTCGTTCCGTACAACGACGTATGATTGTAAAGATATGTATCTAATTAAATGTGCCCATGCACCATATACAGTGTTTTATCCACAAAAAAACGTTCATATTTATGTGCATATGCACAC
>SDVV010044011.1:0-10197 GCA_016164225.1 Gammarus roeselii
ACAGTGTGCTGTTCTAGATTTTTTTTTTTTTTTTGTCATTCATGCGGATGGTTCATGTGATAGCTAATGACATAGACACATGACATAGACATACAGCCGTTTCCCCCTAGTTAGGGGGGTGGCTAGGTTAGGCAGACACAGAGGGGGGAGGAGCCCAATCTCCCCGCCACAAGACCGCCGTGTTGCTGCCAAGGCTCGAACTCGCGACATGCAGCACCAGAGGCTGATACTGCAGTTGGATACGCTAACCACTCGGCCACGGCGGCCAACCACTTGGATAGCTAATAGTGCGCACTAATTCCAGTTCCTATACCTGTGTTAATATTGCTGTTCTCAATTAGCATACTGGCGCGCATGGCTGTGCTGGCCTCCCCCGGCTCTGCTGCTCCCCACTTGCTGTGGTTCTGCTGGAGGGGGCTGCAAAGGTTAGAGTCATTGACGGTGCTCTACTCTATTTGTGCCTGGTCACCTGAATGTATGCCAGACTATGCTAACTATTTTATTTATTTGCATGCCTTCTTTTGGGCAGCTATGGTTACTTACTATTGTGCAAACACTTTCAGTTAGTTTGATGGTAGACTCTTGGTCAGGCCAAGCTGTGCTGTCCAAACCTAAAGCCTAAATGAGCCCCACTCTACCGCAAGGTAAAGACTGACAGACCAATGTCACCCAGGATCTGCCTAGACCAAAGTTTAATGCAAATAGCCCTATGAGTGTAGTTTTCCCCTTGAGTTTGATCAGATTTGATTTGGGTCTCACTTCCACCAGCCCACAAGTACAGAAAGAAAAGAGTGGGCAGTCAACCCCCAAGCTTAACTAAAAATTACCTCCAACAGATGTTTCATGCAAGCACTAAGAAATAATGGAAATAGAACTGGCAGAATGGGATGGACCCTAGATAAAGAATAGGCAATGATAGTAGGGAAAGGCAAAAGAAATGACACAAAGATTCACAAGACTGTCCAAGGAGTTGGGAAACCAGATCCCATGAACAGATCTCCAATTGTTAAATTAATGAATAATTGAAATAGCTATAAAATAGGCCTGAAGGGCATTCTATTTATTCAGTAGATTATGGTGGAGTAATTGGAATGAAAATGAAAAATCATGAACTTTTGAAATTATTTATTCACATTGGACTTTGCTAGCTGCCAACTATATGATTAGATTAGATAGTTCATGGCAATTTGAGCAGGAAACAAGATTTTAAGAATTGTTGAGCATCTGCCAATCCAAATCAGGTATTCAAGACTCTGTGGGAATAGCTCTCAACTGAATTCAACCTAAAAGATTTAACTGTGAATTTCATAATAATGTATATATTGTAACAGCTTGTCGGGGACACAGTCGTAATCCCAGCCTCACAACGGTTGAATAAGTAGTTGAAACTATTAATAGGTGCTGTGGCTGTTGGGTGAGAACTGGAGTACTCAATGGAGGTTCCTCTGCAACAACAGAAACACTAACATGAAAACTGTGCACATTCTATATACATATTTAAATATTGTGGACCTCCTAATCCAAAGCACGTAATACTAGCTAGTATGGATTTTTTCTTGTCATATTAAACAAGATCTTTTGTGCTTCAAAAAACTGGTATGATAGCCTTTGTAATTGAATCTCTTCAAGTTCCAAAGCTGCTTCTAAAATACTGCAAAATACAGATCAAAAAAGGAGATGGTTTCAAGATGCGTCAATTCAGCTAGCATGGAGATGAAAGATTGAAAAGGACACCTAAATTAATTAAATGCCGTGTTGTAAACTGGATGAGGTTTTCCTGAGCAATGCAGCTGTTCAAGTGGACAGTGCTAACTTGTAATTAATTGAGAAAATGGTCTCACCTTGAGCCTTGTGTCTTGCAGGACACTCAAGGTTCCAGTGAAGACGAGGTATCCCAGGTCAAACACCAGCCAGGGATGAAGTAAGAGTCAGCCAGGAGGTGAGCAAGGTAATGAGCCACTATGTAACTCTCAAGAGAAAGTACTTCATGAGTAGATATTAGCACAGGGCATATACTGAAATTAATTATAGCTTTAATATAGGTACTTCATCTGCAAGTATGAAGCAGAAACACAGGCGTATGGAAATGCCGGGTATTTTTGTTACAATGTTGAGACCCGCACTGGTTACCTGGTATCATTTTTGGTGCATGGTTCTAGTCTCATCAAAGCTGCCAATGACATTGTGTTATCTCTAATTCAGAACACACAGATTGGACCTACTGATGGAAATTTGCTCTACACAGACAGATTCTAGACAAATCCCAAGTTATTCCATCATCTGCGCGACGAGTTGGGAATTGATGCAAATGGCACATGCATGGAAAACCGGAAGCAGTTCCCACAAGAACTTCTGCTGAACAAAACTTCCAAGGGCAGTAAGGTAATGAAAAATGGCACAAAGCTTGCTGTTGGAGAAATGGCCTGCGCCAAGGTTGAAGAAGGATCGATGGAAGTGTTTCAGTGGAGAAGTAAGCAAGATGTTGTCGTCATCACCACCGAACATCCACTTGGCCTAGTAGATCCTCCAGTGTCCAAACATAGGGGAAGAGCAAGCCTCCAAAGAAAGTATGATGCTCTCAAAAAGAAGAATGCGACCTCACAAAAAACAGCAATGATCTTCCAGTACATCAAACAAATGGATGGAGTGGACAAAAACGACCTGCTGGCAGGCATTTACACCATTGCAGGGCATCACTAAAGATGTGGGAAAAACTAGCGTTCTACTTTGTGGGTCTTGCACTGATCAACAGCCTATGGTGAGTCCTATGAAAAAATTACTGGAGATCATTTTGATAGAGCGTACAAAATGCTTTCTAAATTCATAATTTGCTTATTCATATGCATCAAATGAAAATTTGGCACAGTTGCTACACTTTTTCAGAATTTCATAAATCTACAGACTTTGTTTGACCTCACATTTCAAGAAAATGGCCAACTCTATTTGAAATCTGATAATTCTATTAAAAAAGGACAAGATAATACTTAATTTTTTGCTCCAACACTTTACCTTTATCTCTTATAACTAAAAAACTGTTTGTGAACCGAGCAAAAAAAACATTAAATTTTAAGGTCTCGTGTGTTTAACTTTTGCCCCAGTCAGAAGGCGATTGTTACTGATGATTTGAATTTATGAACAAAAACTACTCTCTGAACTTTATTGTGGTCAATTTTTAGCCAATCAATGTATAATTTTTAGACTGCTTTTCACATCTTCCAGCTGTTCATGCAGTGGATAAAGGACAATTTTTTACTCTGCTAATATAATGCTGATGGTTCTTGCGTCTAAGGAGGATCATGAGGGTAAGGTGTCTGCTGCCATGCTGGTTGCCAGCATGTTCCCACTGTCCCAGAGTACATATTTTGTGGGCAGTGACGAGGACGCAAGGTTGGGAGTAGGAACATCTTTGGTGTGAGAGGAAGTATGCCAGAATTTTGATAGGTTATGTCTCATGTTGACTGGGGTCTGGAAGAGTGGTATAGGTCTGTAATTAAGCCATTACTCATGAGTGACTGCCCACATTTCATCAGCTGATTATAAAGTTCAGATATGGTTTCCATTGATCCAGCAATGCTCAAAAAAATACAAGTTAAACATGCCTCATAACCATATGCTGCTTATGCTATTGTCAAAAATGAAGCAGATTGGCCATATAACAGCTATTGGTCTTTCTCTCCTGCCAAATGATGCGATTTTTTTTCTGGATTTCCTAAGTCCTCCTCCTGTCCAACCTGCCTCCTTCCAGTCTTTTGCAAGAAGTTTAACAGACGTTAATATTTGTAGAGTTGGGGTTGTGCGGTTTGATTTTTTAGACCTCAATGAGGATGGGAACCATCCCTGAAGTCTAGAGCTGAGCACTAGTTGTTTCAATATTCAAGGCAAAGTCTCTTGCTGATTTATGAAAGATAAATGTGTAGGCTAAATATCTGTTGACTGCAGATCAATGGAAAGAATACTTGTCATGGTTGGCTGAATACCTTGAAAGCGACAACACTAGTTGTCTCATCAGCATGGTGTAACAGATTTTCAAAGAATCTAGGGATATTCAAAAAGGCTCTCAAAAAAAATTGTAGCAAAAATTACCTCCTCACACTGTTTACAGCCACCCCATCCTCCAGGATGGTCTTAACCAATTTCTGGAACTTCTATAGAAAATTATGGGCAGAACAATAGCTAAGTGAACTAGTAAATCCTAAACTTGAAAGTTCTTTGCATACCCTTTCTTAAATGCTCAGTGAATTCCCTAAAGGTGGACTACTGATCAATTTTCAATGTGGGGTGAATGCACTAGAGTTTTCAAAGCTACAAAAAGATTCTGAACACTTGGATGTTCCAATCAAAGATAAGGGCCCAGAATATAGTTATATTTGTTTAGCACTAATGCATAGACAATCAGCTGATGCTGCATATGCAGAAATTGAAATATAGCATGGACGCAGTGCTTATTTATGTAGGTCACAATCTAAAGTGGTGCTTCAATTGGCCTGCTGATACCGGAACCAGGCAGGAGCAACTGAGGTAGTCCGTACCTCAGAGACTGCATTTACATGAGCCAAAAGGACCGAGATGCTGCTACAAACACAGGTGGCTCTGGTCGATGCCCAAAATAAACTGCCTATCTATGATTATGACATCCACACTAATAATTTGGAAGCTCCCCTCATCTGCTACCGCTCCCTTAGTGGTGCTTGCCAAATTTTATCACTACTGAGTGGTTTCTCACCTTGGTTTCTCACCTTGGTTGCCTCTAGACCACCCCACACCCCAGCAAGGCCAGAGTGCAGAGCACGACAGGAGGCACAAATGCCACAGCACGCCAGACTGCAATGACCGGCAAAACAATGGAGCGGATAAAACTGGAAATTTGTGCTTCAGGCAACTGATCATACAGCAGTTATGTTGGTCACAATATAAAACATACACATACATACATACATACACACATATACATAGCAACTGAAGAAAAAAAAACATGCTTACGCACGCATCCCTACAAATAAATTAAATTTCATCAGCCTAGTCAAAATCTAAAAATTCCTCTTTCATCAGATCAGCAAGGGCTTGCTTATAGCAAGTGATATCTGTCAACTGCGCTATATCAGCAGGCAAGCCATTCACCACACCAACACATCTCACACTGAAGGACCTACTGCGGACATCAGATGAGCGATGAGGAAAAGCCAGCTTCAGCCCATGACCTCTAGTACCAACTCTCGGAGCCAAAGAAAACATAGTTAGCAAATCCTCTGAGTTACAATGCAAAATTTTCCAATATTTGATCAGGTCTGCCCTAAGAAGCCAACCCTTGATGGAAAACAAATCCAGGCTCCTCAAACAATCACCATAGTCCATGTCAGAAAGTCCATCAATATTTTTAGTCCATCTCCTCTGGACAGACTCCAGCAGCCTGGAGTCTCCACAATATCCAGTGTTCCAAATGCAGGATGCATACTCAATAAGGGGACGAATATGCGAAACGTATAGGGACAGCATAAATTCCCGCAACCTACAAACAGTTGATCTCAACAAACAGTTGGCCAACCCACCAGCCTTTGCAGCCACCACACGAATATGATGGTGGAATCGGAGACTGGTATCAACATTGACGCCCAAGTCTCTGTGTGTAGGAACAAACTTCAACACTCTGCCCTGCAGGACGTACTGGTTAACCGGAACCAAAGCACCAGCCTACTTTTTTACTCTCTGACAATATACTGGATCTTCTTCTTACATCTGAGGATGATCGTGTTGGTGAGGTGTTTGTGTTGCCGCCGCTGCCTTGCTGCCAGCATTCTCCTGTTGTGTTGGAGTATATCTTCAGTGGGTGGGGGCTAGACCGGGTGACTGTGGGGGAGAGACGTGTTTGGCACAAGGGGAATTATAGCAGAGTTTTGGAGGCTCTGTCCCAGTTTGACTGGGGGCTGGAATTTACCTTTTCTTCGGTGTGTGAAGATTTTTCCTTTCTTCAGTCTGTCTTGTTGTCCCTCATTGATAACTTCGTACCTCTCATGCCTGTTCGTTCTGGCCCCCCATGGGCTATGAGGGCGCCCCCTGCTCTTGCTCGAGAGAGATCAGAGGCATGGCTTGCATACAAGCGGGTCAGAGGGGCAGATGGTCGCAACTCAGCCAGTGCTCTTGAGAGATTACACATATTTAGTGAGCTGAATAGGCACTATAGAAACTTTTCCATTGACTCCAGGAAGAATTAGGAGTCTAATTTACTTAACAGGCCTGATAACCGTAAGCTGTTTTATGCTTATGTGAGAAATGAAAAGATTGGTCGTCCAGCTGTGGGTTGACTAAACGCAGACTTACCAACTAGGGAGTCAATACTGCCAACAGAAGTTATCCTATCATGTTGGCTACACCTGCACTGAATGCAATGATGAGTAATTGCAAGTCCTCCTTCCTCCAGAAGTCCATCAATCACACCTCTCTTCAGACCCACACACTCTGAGACTGGGTGAAAAAACCCACCACAGTCATGACATTCAATAGACTTTACGGTCAAGCAACATCCACAAAAAGCACAAAGTTCCCTTAAATTATCCAAGCCATCACCAGCCTCATCCTTCGCAGAACTGCTGCCCTGAGCAAGAGCAAAAGCCTGCCCATCAAGCACCCTGGAAGCACCAAAGTCAAGGCAGTCATTGAGCACAACGCAAGGTGAGTTTGGCGTTGATTCCTCCTCTTGCCGGATCCCGTCCTTCTCTAACGGGATCCCGTCGCTTTCTGCAACCACAGCACCAGGATAAGGTGCCGCACCAATAGCTGCGCCAGACTCCTTCACAGGTGTTGAGGAAGCAGCCATACTTGGAGCTAGCCGGTCAACATCCCCAAAACTGCCACCGGCCAGCTGTGAGGGCCAGGGGCGCAGGAGGTCTGAATTCATCGGCAGCTCCAGGTCATACCACTTGTTATAGCCCACAAAATGAATTGTTAATTCAAACTTAATCCAATCAACTTTTTCAATGATGCTCTTGAAGAAGCTTCCTGCTCTTTCATCAAACACCTCCACAAACGTACCTTTCTTGAAAAGGACTCCTGACTTGTAGCAGTTTGTGGCTTTGGACCTCATAATAATGAGGGAATCGCTCAACTCATCCTCACGGCAGCGAGCAGTCAACCTCCTTGTCCGATCAGCTAGGATGCTTGGAGCCATGGATTTTTTTTTCAGATTGTTCCCAGACTATATCACTTGTTTTCCAGAGATGGAGATATATATACAGCAGAGCTTTGACAGCAAATTAAGTCCTCTCCGTATGTCATGCTGTTGCTTTGGCTACTTTATCCAGCTTTGCTAAGAAAATTAGTGCCAATTTCTAATTTCTAAGAAATATTTCTCATTTCAGTTATGTGGCGCGGGAGCGTGCCAGACACTCTCATAGTGAACATCGGTTAATATGTGGCATGGGAGCGTTAGGACACAAATCTTCACATTGAACAAACAATGCAATAATAACTCCTAATTGAAGGTAGCTACTAATAAATAAATAATGACACCAATCTCATGATCAATAGTGCTTGTGGAGTAATAATACTGGCTTGAATGCTAACCACATAAGTCAAATACTGACTCATGCAAGCTATCAGGAAAATGAACAACAAAGATCTCAAACCAAACAACCAGTTTGACTACATGCATCACAGAGGTGTGTCAGCTGAGGCAACACTATATGAGGGGAAGCTCCACCCCTCACAATCCTTTCCATTAAACCCAGGATTTCACAATATTCATGGTCATTAAAACTGGTTGTAACGGAAATACCCAGCATTTCCTAACCCCTGTGTTTCTGCTTTATACCTGCAGATGAAGTACCTATATTAAAGCTATTACTTTCAGTATATGCCCTATGTTAATACCTTCTGAAAAGGCACTTTAACTCAATTTACATGGGGACTCATTACCTTGCTTACCTCCTGGCTGACTCTTACCTCAACCCTGGCTGGTGTTTGACCTGGGATACCTAGTCTTCACTGGAACCTTGAAAGTTCTGCAGATAGGTCTGCAAGACTAGGCTCAAGGTGAGACCATTTTTCAATTAATTTCAAGTAAGCACTGTCCACTTGTACAGCTGCATTGCTCAGGAAAACCTCATCTAATCTACAACACTGCATTTAATTAATTTAGGGGTCCTTTTCAATCTTTTATTTCCATGCTAGCTGAATTGGTGCATCTTGAAACCATCTCCCATTAGGATTGCGTATTTTGCAATATTTTAGAAGCAGCTTTTAAACTTGCAGAGATTCAGTTAGAGAGGCTATCATGCCAGTTTTTTAAAGCAAAAAAGATCCTGTTTGTTTTGGCAAAAAAAATACATATTAGCTAGCATTGCATGCTTTGGATTAGAAGGTCCACATTATTTATATATGTAGCTATATATAATGTACATAGTTTTCATGTTAGTGTTTCTGTTTTTGCAGAGGAACCTCTGTTGAGTACTGCAGTTCTGACACAAAATTCACAACACCCAATAATAATTGTAACTGGTTATTTAATAGTAGAGCGGCTGTGTCATTGACAAACCGGCAGGTTTTTTAAACGGTGCGTTCCATTTCTAGAACTGCGGCTGTAATAATTGGATCATGATACCAGTCATAGTAGTAGTATCTAAATAGTTGCATTTATTACACACTACATTGAGTGCAAGTCAGTTGTAGGCTATAGCTGAGAGATTCCTATGATTGGTAGTAATTCATTCTGAAAGTCACGATCTGATCTTCCTATGATGAATTTGATCAGGGGAATTCCCTGCACAGTCTTGAATACCCTATTTGGAGTGGCAATTGTCTTGACCATCCTGTAAATCTTGATTGCTGCTCTAACTGCTAAGGACTCTATATCTAATCATATAGTTGGTGGGTAGCTAAGTCCAATTTTGAATAAATCATTTCAATAGTTCATGATTTCTCATTTTCATTACTCCACCCTAATCTGCTGAATAATAGAATGCCCTTCAGGCCCATTATATAGCTAACTCAAATCATCATTAATTTCACAATTATAGATTCATTCATGGTGTCCAGTTTCCCAGTTCTTTGGAAAGTCTTGTGAATCTCGGCATCATTTCCTTTGCCTTTCACTACTATCATAGCCTATACTTTATCTAGAGTCCATCCCATTCTGCCAGTTCTATTTCCATTATTTCTTAGTGCTTGCCTGATGCATCTGTCTGAGGCAATTGTTAGGTAAGCTTGGAGGTTGGCTGCCCACTCTTTTCTTTCTGTACTTGTGGGCTGGTGGAAGTGAGACCCAAATCAAATCTAATCAAACTCAGGTGGGAAACTACCCTCATAGAGCTATTTGCATTAGACTTTGGTCTAGGCAGATCCTGGGTGAAAATTGGTCTGTCAGTCTTTACCTTGCGGTAGAGTGGGGCTCTTTCAGGTTTTAGGTTTGGACAGCTCAGCTTGGCCTGACTGGGAGTCTGCCATCAACTGTAAGTGTTCACACAACAGTAAGTAACCAAAAGCTGCCCAAAAGAAGTCATGCAAATAAATTAAATAGTTAGCATAGTCAGGCATCCATTCAGGTGACCAGGCACAAATAGAGTAGAGCACAGTCAATGACTGTCAGACTAAAGGAGGAGACAGTTTGACTGCTCTCAAAGCAATAAATCAATCAATAATAATAGTTAAATCACACAATGTAAATATCTAGTATATATAAGAGAGGCAAGCTGCCCTTATGATATCATTTAGGAAGTCACTAGCTAAATCAGTAGTTCAGCATCAAATTAATCAATGCCAGTTCAGGCATAATTAGTAATATAGTGGCTTGACAGGCTGCAGCTAACCCAGATGAAGACATTATTAAAGCAACACAGTTGCATAATTGAAACCACAATAATTAGAGGAATCACAAGGCTGAGACCATTAAATATCACTTTGTACAGCCATTAGGGTACAGAAGAAATATAATCAAAGCAGAGCTGGTCAATGCAAATTCAGAAGATCACAAGTAATTATTGCATAGTGAAACCGCAAAGTGAATCACACTGCACCACATCAGCGGGCAGCCGGTTCCAAATCTGCACACAGCAAGAATAAAAGAATCTCCGTTTATAGTCAGTCTGACAGCTGGGAACCACCAGCTTGAAAGGATGCCCACATGTGCCAACATCCGGAGCTCTCTCAAACAGAGCAGACAAACCTGAATCAACAGAACAATGAAAAATCTTCCAACACTTCACAAGA
>SDVV010044012.1:0-10196 GCA_016164225.1 Gammarus roeselii
ATGGACAGCATACATGCGATGATACTCCCATGAGTACTGATGGACAGCATACATGCGATGATACTCCCATGAGTACTGATGGACAGCATACATGCGATGATACTCCCATGAGTACTGATGGACAGCATACATGCGATAATACTCCCATGAGTACTGATGGACAGCATACATGCGATGATACTCCCATGAGTACTGATGGACAGTATACCTGATACTCCCATGAGTACTGATGGACAGTATACCTGATACTCCCATGAGTACTGATGGACAGTATACCTGATACTCCCATGACTACTGTTATGTTTGAGGAGAGCTCAACTGCAAGCCGACAAACTTGTGAAGATATTTCAATGCGTTCAAAGGTTCAGTATAAATTTGTAGGTGACTGTATCATAACAATCTCTGTAGATATCGCTTTACCGATGTTATAAAAAAAATGAACTTGTAAAAAAATTATTTAAAAAACACTAATACAACAATAAAGAATATGACGGATCAGATAGAGTGTGAATGTGTTTTTTCCAGAGGTCTGTATCAATGAAGAATGATTGTTTCTCCGTTAACTGATTGATGTTGGAATGCATTCCTCTCATGAAGAGATATTCTCGAGTGTTTACTCACCTGGGAAAAGCAATGGTATCTCTG
The DNA here is from genome assembly GCA_016164225.1 of Gammarus roeselii. NCBI lineage: Eukaryota > Metazoa > Arthropoda > Malacostraca > Amphipoda > Gammaridae > Gammarus > Gammarus roeselii. The sequence continues at coordinate 646 of SDVV010044012.1, forward strand.
TTTGTTATGAGGTTTCACGGAGAACCAGATGCAGTTGAACTGCATCCTCAGGATCAGTTTGCTGCCCAGTAATAGAAGCAAAGTTTTTTCGGGTACGTCAGTAGTTTGTCCCTGGACCCTGCAGAGTGCGCTATAAAACTTCCTCTGTTCGATGTTGTTATGGACGGGTAGGGACTTACCTGGGTGATTGAGCAAGGGTTGCTTGAGACTGTAGTCGCCATGGAGGTATAATAGGATATTATACCTACATGGTAGTCGCCCCCTGGCACCGACAGGATGCACTCGAACTTTTTCTGTCCGATCAGTTGGTGACCGAGCATTGACTCACCTGGATAGTAGAACAAGGTTTCCTTGAGTCTGTAGTCAGTCCCTGGCACCGACAGGATGCACTCGAACTCCGTCTCTCCGATCAGCTGGTGGCCGAGTATTGAAGCCTCTGCAGCGACACTGTGCAGGTTACGGGCCTCGTCGAAGTCCTTCTGGAGACGACTTGTCATCAAAGATCGTCTGGTGGATGGTAAACAGTTCGCAGGTGAACTCAAATTTGTCCTGTGATTATCGATATTTATTTGTGAGTGTACTTATTTTTTAGAAGTTATTAGTCGAATTCTCAGCAAGCGCTGTGTTTGCCACCGTATGGGGTCACAGAAAAGTTTGTTAGATTTAATATAACTTCCTGGGGGACTGGTACAATCAACCCTCGCGCAGCGCAAGCACCTCCTGACAGTGAAGACAACTGATGGAATAGCAGGGAACAAAAAAAAACGATATATCAGGTTTAAGTTTAGTCTTTCACAGCGAGCGACTTCGCCCGGAGTTTTCAAAGAGAAATGAACTAATAATTAGAAGCAACATTTTTTAGATCATGCATCTAGTTTCAGCATAAATTTTTCTGCAAAATACTATCCAAACTCAATTTACATATAGTGAGACTAGCAAAATTGTATAATACTTTATTGGGCGAAACATTTATTATTTGTATCCGGATAAGATTAGTGTGAAATTATTGAATCACCCATAGCCGCTTGTAAACTGATAATACATGCTACTTCAAATCCCAAATGGTGCATGTCAGGTATTGGAATGAACGAAGAACCCAACGAAGTTGATCGATTACTAATGCAACTGTTTGATGTCTCAGTGCTGACGTAAAATAAAACATAAAACCAACCTTCTGGTCTTGACGTCTGTTTTGAAGATGGCGATGTTTGGCTCCGGGTAAACCTCCTTGCCTCCACACCTTATCACAACCTTCCCCAACGAGGGCTTCGACATTTGCATGTCAAACTCAGATGCCGGAGCTGCACAAAATATCGAAGATAATTAGAAACGAGAACAATAAGCGATTTATCATCATCCTAACTAAGGTCGCAATTTAAGTAATGAAAAATAGTACACCAAGTGTATTCTGACAGCTGCAGCATGCCGCCTCATCGAAATGTTTACGTGCCACGTTCCCTCATCAGTAAGCTGAGTGACAAGGCATGAAAAGCTCGTCCACTTACTGTAGGCTACGAAGCCTCCCGTGGCGTTGTCCTGGCTCAGGAGGGTAGTCACCTTAATATAGCGACAAGCTCTTCCACTTACTATAGGCAACGAAGCCTCCCGTGGCGTTGTCCTGGCTCAGGAGGGTAGTCACCTTAATATAGTGACAAGCTCTTCCACTTACTGTAGACCACAGAACCTCCTGAGGCGGAGTCTTTTCTCGCTTGGGTAGCGACTCGAATAAAGAACTCATCCACTTACTGTAGACCACGAGACCTCCCGTGGCGGAGTCCTCGCTCATGTAGGTAGCGACCCTGCACGTGTACTGCCCCGCGAGCTCTGTGGTCGGATCCACGAAGGCTAGCGCGCTGTGGGCCTTGACACCATCAGGGGGAGGCTGATAGCGAAGGTCTAAACGGTCACGAAGGAGGCCCAGGGCCTGAAGGCGATAAGTACATTCATCTCACAAGCTGGTCGGATGTTTTTGCTACCGCAGCACTTTATCTTGTCCAATAAATGGTTTTATCGGAAATGCTTTTTTGCACAAAGATGCCATCGCACGGGAACTGAGTATAATCTTAATAATGATAATAATTATTATCTTTATAGAGGCACTCGATGGTACACTAATGGTTACAACAGAAAACAACGTGAACAAAAACATCCCTACCAATACAGCATAAGTATAGTCACAAAAGAAGCGCCCGTGAAAAAGGATCAAGATTTAAATACATGGCAAGGATTCATACATCAAGTTTGAGACAGGCGTGCTTAAAATACCTCTTATGTTCCTTTCCCACATGAGTATCTATACACAGAGCGATGTAATAGAGGTTAAGTATGGAGCCACCTATCAGTGAACATACTTGGGAGCGCATCTCATCCTGACAGCCGCCCGCACATAATGGGCCCACAACCCGCACATAATGGGCCCACAACCTGCACATAATGGGCCCACAACCTGCACATAATGGGCCCACAACCTGCACATAATGGGCCCACAACCTGCACATAATGGGCCCACAACCTGCACATAATGGGCCCACAACCTGCACATAATGGGCCCACAACCTATTTATGCAGTTAGGAGTCAAACATTATTCCTATTAAAATCGGGATCTTCCTGCACAAGCAGTATAATGCCCCATCTTTCTTTGGGTGGGGATAGTTCGTATTTATCACTGTTACATACTGCCTCCAGGAAGGCATTATTCGAGTATTCAATTCGTTCCTGGAGGCTGTATGCACGTTTTCTTGCTCGTATTTTCAGGCAATCAACATCATATTCTGCAAATGCTAGGCTAGCACTCGTTCTTCTTGGGACACCCACCAGTCTCCAGAATATGTCATTGTATGCTGCTCGCAGTTTGCTCATAGTACCTCCTGTAAATGTACACCACAATGAGTGACAGCACCTACATAGGACGACAGTACGTTTTAAGAAGCTGCAGCTCAACACCCGTTGTACAAAGTTGAATTTTCGCATAAGTTGGTTGCCAACCGCATTTAACTTCCGGTACTGTTTATAGACATCGTCATTATCACAATATGACAACTTTGACTTTCTTTCAAACGAGTTCTAATCCTGCTGGTGGCAGCAATATCTGGTTCTTCATTTCGGTCATAACTTTCCGAAATAAAAATTGTAGATCAAATCATCTTTTTGCTTGTGACCCAACGCATAACAGTTTATTAAATAAAATGCTCAAGCCCAAGACCGCATTGCCCTGTTTGTAAGTTTGGCTTCCATTTGTAGGAAATAAATATTTGTACGTTTTATTTGCATGAAATAAATACTTCCATACAAATGATAATAAGAAAATTTAAACAAGCACATGATGCAGCCTTACCTGCGGTGGAGATCCATGAATCCACTGGTACACTGGTCTAGGGTGGAATCCGTGGTACCACTTGACCACGAGTCCCGCTTCCTCCCCCGGTGGGATGATGTAGTGGCAGTCCAACACCACGAGAGGAGTCGAACCATTAACCACCGCACCACCGCCCACCACTCCCAGCACTTCCAGACCAGAGACTGATGAGGCAACTGGGGGAGACAGTTTGGTGTTAGGCAACTGGGGGAGACAGTTTGGTGTTAGGCAACTGGGGGAGACAGTTTGGTGTTAGGCAACTGGAGGAGACAGTTTGGTGTTAGGCAACTGGGGGAGACAGTTTGGTGTTAGGCAACTGGGGGAGACAGTTTGGTGTTAGGCAACTGGGGGAGACAGTTTGGTGTTAGGCAACTGGGGGAGACAGTTTGGTGTTGAGGTTCCAATTGTGGGAGCAGTAGAAGCCCAGCCTACGAAGGGGGTCAAAATATTGATCCCCAGCACCAGCGCCCACCACTCCCAGCCCTCTCAGATTCGGGACTGACGTAACAACTGTTGGAGACAGTAAGAAAGTGAAATTTGTAATTGTATGCTGAAGTGGTAGTGCAACCCCACAAGGAGGATTGATCCATTGACAGCCGCCCTAGAGCCCACCCCTCTCAGTACTTCACGAGCCGACACTGATGAGTCAAATGTCATTACTATTCAAGTTTATGTTTGGTGGTATCGCAGGTTATTCATACCAGGAACAATGTAATCTGGTTCCCAACCTTTAATTTAAAACATGAAACAAGAGAAATAAAAGTGTCTGTTAAATGTGTCGATTATTTCTGCTTAGTGTATAACATTGAAAAATAGTAACGAAATATATATCACTACTAATTGAATATTACAAAATAATTTCTAGCTAGCTGCTTTCAGCAAAATATAAGGTATAAATTTCGACCAAAAAGACATGATACCATTATCGGATGCTAGTATTTTTCCGATCGTAAATCGTATAATCGATTCATATTCATCAGGGGTAGGTATCTCTAATCGTGACGAGATATGATGGGCCCTTTGATTGGTTCAGTCAATGAATATCACCAGGAAGAGGTCGATCAATACAGCTCATACATATCTGATAATCAACGCCGATAGGACCTCCAATTGTTACATTTAACTATGATTCAGGTGGCAATATTGGACTCAAATTATTTTACTCATCTTAATACTTGTTATGGTTTATCACAAAAAAGTGTGAAACTAAGAAACAGCGGGAATGAAGTAGACAGTTTGGCTAGTGACGCTCCCGACGGATGCTTTTCTGATAAATGAAGCGAGAGTAAATAAAACACTGGCAATTGTGTTTTCGAGCAGTGAACGGCTAATATCAACATATACGTTGGACGGTGGATATCCTGCTATCAAATAATACGACTGTTAGAATTAATGAAATCAACATACAACAAACAGGAAATTGCTTGTATCATTGCAGTAAGTGAAATTAATTCAACACTATTGGGTATTCACGTATTTTCTTCTCATCACGCGTGAGCACGTTTTAACCAATGCCACCGGATGGGAGAGGGGAAAACAATATAAATTAAATGAAATTCATTGAGCAAATAAAATCGCTCTGCCTCGATTACTGATGATGGAACAGATTGCGACGGTAATGTTTATCGAACCACTGCATTTTGTTATAATTAATTACAGAAAAAGAATAGAAAATAACATTATATTCCTACACCCTTGACGACAGCTATTGAGGAAAGAGGTGGGAATAATTCACAAAAAAAATCCGCATTCATTTCCCAAGAGGAAACAGAGTAGTATTTGAATAATATGGTAAGCACCAATCTAATCAATAGTTCTTGCAAACTAAATCTAATTTATAAATTTGGCCGTAGAATCGTTTCGCTTCAATAGGCGAGACGTTCTCCCTGAATTGCACAACAAAGTGCGTCGTGCAATACCATGCGTCGTGCCTATCAATACTTATTACGGGCGAGACGTTCTCCATGACATGCACAACGAAGTGCGTCGTGCAATACCATGCGTCGTGCCTTTCTATACCGATTATAGGCGAGACGTTCTCCATGACATGCACAACGCAGTGCGTCGTGCAATACCATGCGTCGTGCCTTTCTATACCGATTATAGGCGAGACGTTCTCCGTGACATGCGCAACGAAGTGCGTCGTGCAATACCATGCGTCGTGCCTTCCTATACCGATTATAGGCGAGAAGTTCCTTTTGATGATCTTATAGTTTTCATACGCTTATACATCGACTAATTCCCGGAGAGCTACTGTCATGATATGTCAACGGAAGGTCGAATTATCTTTATATGTAGTATCTAATTGCGTATGATGCCCAAATGAATGCGATTGAATTCTTAATGCATTCATACAGATCAACAGTTCAAAATAGTGTAGAAAGTAGAACAGCTATTCTGATCAATTTTACAATAATAATGTTCGATTGTACTTTAGATGAAAAACTATTAAGACATTTACACGAGAAGATAAATGTAAAAAAAGACAATGGATATTCATTTTCGTTTTTCGTGTAACATCAATGACGAGGACCTTGCAATAATCTAAACAGGGATAATTGAATTTATGCGGATTTCTAGTCGATTCAATCGTTAAATGTTTCATTGTCAGATGTTAACTAAATAGACGCAGCCAACCTAAACAGTCCTCATCACCCAACAGCCAACCTAAACAGTCCCCATCACTCAACGGCCAACCTAAAGAGTCCCTATCACCCAACTGCCAACCTAAACAGTCCCCATCACTCAACGGCCAACCTGAATCAGTCCCTATCACCCAACAGGAAACCTAAACAGTCCCCATCACCCAACGGCCAACCAAAACAGTCCCCATCACCCATCGGCCAGCCTAAACAGTCCCCATCGCCCAATAGCCAACCTAAATAGTCCCCATCACCCAATAGCCAAAATAAAAGCAGTCGTCATCACCCAACAGCCAACCTAAACAATCCCCAACACCCAACCTAAACAGTCCCCATCACTCGTCAGCCAACATAAACAGTCCCCAACACCCAAAAGCCAACCAAAACAGTTCCCATCACCCAACAGCCAACCTAAGCAATCGCCACGACTCACCAATTATATAACAAACTGAATGCAAGAGAAATAATTTGAAATTACGTGTTCTATGAAGATCCATGTTGAACATTTCAGTGTGAACTGCGGCAATGCGCAGTATCAGTGATACTATTGATAGAAATGTCAGATTTCATGCAAGTCCAAGACGATCTCAATAATTTAAGGAGCACAACTTGCTTTGAAATTAATTAAATGTTGATGCAACTATTTTTTTCCAAGATGTCAATGAGTGTTAGCACCGTAGGTTGAATTTGTAACAAAAAAGGAATCAATTCCTCGATAAGGTTTCAACTAACGTTCATTTTATCGTTGGTCTCAATAACAGGCACCAGTCACTGGCACCATAGAGCTCGACCCACTGACAACCATCTTTGAACACATCCAGCAAAGCACTGACACCAGCAGCTCAGCGCAAGCCCCATCTCTGCCTCGCTCACTGCTGCGGTTGGTCAGTGTCGGCTCCGTGGGAGGAGCGACCCCAATGAAATGAGTGGCTGACAAAACGCAAATATAAGCAGGATGTTTTTTATTTGCAAAGAGGATCTTGTAAAGAAGGATAGTTTGTCACTTTGAACAGCAAGTTGAATGTACGTAATCGTTTCGTTTTACCAAATTGCTGCGACCAAAAATAATTGTAGCCGGTCGTGAAGGAATGCGCTTCTGCAGGATCGATCGGTTCGTGACTCGTTGACGGTCATGGGGATCACACACCTTACGATCAATTAGGCCCTTTTTCTTTACATGGAGAATTGTGGAATATTTTTGACTTGGCATCCAAATTGAATATCTAATTTTCTTCAATAAAGATGTTAACCGTATCATTTCTAGTTTAATAATACCAACTCCACCACATCAGTTCTATAGAATCAATGGAAAAATATTTGAGTTTAGTGCAATTGCTGAGCTATCAAGGTTTCACATCCTTCAGGATGGCTAGAAGTATGAAAAAGTAGTATGACTGATGATATCACCCCTGTCGCTTCATACCATCTCATAGTCACTTCACCGATATTCACTAATTCCCGTTCCAGTATCAATGCTGTTCCAATCAGGGTCTCGTGAACAAGCCCCCGTAATCCAGAGCGTCACGACACGACCTTGCGGCTGCCAGTGACGGAGGCTGGGACATCCAATGAGAGGCTCTGTAGTGGCAGGTGCCGGACTGGGCAGGTGTTGTGCCCAGCTGTCGAAGGTCGGGACGGGTTTTGCCCAAGGGCTCCTTTTCTGTACTTAACGTGGGCAGATTTTCCGCTGAGTATGTCAATGAATCAATTTCTATAATGCAACGTTTGGAGCGGCGTGAATTTACTCTCATATTGAATGCAAACGATGTGAGACCACCAAGAGAAATCGCTCATCTTATAGTTAAGGAGAATTAAATGCTTACGTATCGAATTCGAGAACGTTGAATTTTGTGAGAAGAATGTCAATTCGGCAAAATAAATCTATGCTAGTTATGGGAGAGCGTGTGACAGTCACACTCAAACACACTTATGCTCTACTATGTCTTCTCTGCGTTCAAACATAAGCGGAATTATGTTTGTTTCCCATTTGCTTTGAGTTAATCAAATAATGAAGGACTAAAGTCACAGATATATAATAGAGACCAATCTAAGCCAGTCTCAGAGGTGAACTATAAACTGGAATATGTTATCCGGTAGGTAACGCACAAAATCACAACACTCGGGTCACGAAGCGGCACCATTCATGAACACATACTCATAAAAAAACAATGTTTGGACGAGTAGCCCATTAATTTACTAAGTAGTTTTCATGTCAAACAACTCGAGGGGTAACCTTAACAATCGTGAAGTAACCAATACCCGAGCACATGACCCTCCATATATTTGCTAAACGCCTTACTGGGAAAACATTAGCGTTTTCAAATGAGTTAGAAACACAATTCCGATTTCATGCTGATCGAAATTTAGTCACGGACGAGGCAGAGGGAAACTTTGAAGATTGATTCACTAATTATATGAATTAATTAAATTCGACCATTATTAATTTCAGTTTATTATGCAATTATGCATAAATAGAAACACCATATAAAAAAATCAACTACAGAATGTACAATACCAACATGTCCTGTCCTCGAGTGAAGGATGCTGAATGGTTCCCAAGAGTAGAACTGTTGCGTTATTAACAGGAAACGATAAATTCTAAGCAACTGGCGAGGGATCGAGTTACTTACACGAGGAAGGCAGCAACTGGCGAGGGATCGAGTTACTTACACGAGGAAGGCTGAAGGGAAGAATCTCGTTCATTTGGAAGTCACTAAAACATGCAACAGTTCCCGTTGCTGTCTCTCCGTGGTTACTTTTCCCACCTATTTGGGTAACTGAATGAAAAGAGCGTGTCAAATACATTGCTGGTCACAAGAAAATTAATATCATATTAGAATAATATCATACCTAAGAGTTCAACAACACATTAAGTTAATAAAATATTATTAAAAATGAGTATAGAGATGATGATATTGTCATTGTCATATTGTATTGTCAGGAAAGGTCGTCATAAGGCCGGTATTGTCAGGAAAGGTCGTCATAATTGCGGTATTGTCAGGAAAGGTCGTCATAAGGCCGGTATTGTCAGGAAAGGTCGTCATAAGGGCGGTATTGTCAGGAAAGGTCGTCATAAGGCCGGTATTGGGCGATGGACTTTAATAAGTGATGCTGGGTTCGGATCTCCATTCACCATTTGTATTGTCAGGGCACTAATATTGCAACCCATCAAGCATGAGGCATCTCTGAGAAGTTGAATAGATAGATGTTTGAATTTACTGTTCCATGTATGACAATTTTGATCAATAAGCATTAAACATGTGAAGGAATAATTTGCACACCGCTCAATCTCTGCTTAGGTAGCGCTGGTTGAAGGTTCACGACCTGACCCTGATGTGTGGTGTGAGCAAACAGACCCCGGCTTTCACGACCTGACCCTGATGTGTGGTGTGAGCAAACAGACCCCGGCTTTCACGACCTGACCCTGATGTGTGGTGTGAGCAAACAGACCCCGGCTTTCACGACCTGACCCTGATGTGTGGTGTGAGCAAACAGACCCCGGCTTTCACGACCTGACCCTGATGTGTGGTGTGAGCAAACAGACCCCGGCTTT
>SDVV010044013.1:0-10196 GCA_016164225.1 Gammarus roeselii
ACATTGGGTGCCTTTAGGCAGGAGATGCCCAGCTACAGTGCCAGTTTCTGAAGCGGTTGTTGGGTGTCTGAACATTGGGTGCCTTTAGGCAGGAGATGCCCAGCTACAGTGCCAGTTTCTGAAGCGGTTGTCGAGTGTCTGAACATTGGGTGCCTTTAGGCAGGAGATGCCCAGCTACAGTGCCAGTTTCTGAAGCGGTTGTTGGGTGTCTGAACATTGGGTGCCTTTAGGCAGGAGATGCCCACCTACAGTGCCAGTTTCTGAAGCGGTTGTTGGGTGTCTGATCATTGGGTGCATTCATGCAGGAAATGCCCAGCTACAGTGCCAGTTTCTGAAGCGGTTGTTGGGTGTCTGAACATTGGGTGCCTTTAGGCAGAAGATGCCCAGCTACAGTGCCAGTTTCTGAAGCGGTTGTTGGGTGTCTGAACATTGGGTGCCTATAGGCAGAAGATGCCCTGCGCGTTCAGTGGCTGGGCACCAGACTCTATTGTTTTATCGGTCGACTGTACAGCTATGTGTAGGTGGGAAAAGGTTTAGTTCATAGCTCTTGAATAGGGTCCTATTTGCTTTATCAGTCACTGCGTCTGATCTTATACCGTTAAACTCATCCAGGTAAAATTGTTCAAGTTTACAATCCACTTTATTTACAACTTATAGAAACAAGTCATACATCATAGATTCACACACACCCTGCTAGCCTTTAGCCCATAATATAATAGGCAACTAATTTCAAATAATAATTCTTTCCAATTGATGTACAAAATATTTCAATGTCTGATGGCAATATCATGTCATCAAGATACTGTGCATGTTCATCGAATACTTTCAGCTTAGATATTTCTTTGGTGGTGACATGTTTCGGAAAGGTTATCAGGTATGAAAGATGCACTCTGCCGTTCATATTCCGTCCCATTAACCCAATCACACGTTGTGATGGACTTGATACGGATGCTACACCTGGTTTGATGGTTTTGGCTCATCATGAAGCGAATATTAAATTTCCGATATGTATGTATTGTTCAAGGATAAAAAATAATACTCTACCGTTTAGGTATGACTGAAGACTTTTTTGTATACTTTCTTTTACTACCCTTCTCTCTGACCGCCTAATGCTGTACTACCCTCCTCTCTGACTGCCTACTGCTGTACTACTCTTCTCTCTGACTGCCTACTGCTTTGCTACCCTTCTCTCTGACTGCCTACTGCTGTACTACCCTTCTCTCTAACTGCTTCTGCTGTACTTCCCTTCTCTCTGACTACTTACTGCTGTACGACTTTTCTCTCTGACTGCTCACTGATGTAACCACCATCATACTGCCCTGAATAAATAACTGGACGTCTACAAAGCACACAGCACAAAGATAATAAAGGAGACACCAACAGCAAATTCAAAACACGTGTTGGATTTATTGATTGTATGATTTTCCCCAAACAGGCTTCGTTGACTGCAAAACAGGCTTCGTTGATTTAATGATTGTATAAACAGGCTTTGTTATTGTAGGATCGTAAGAAAAGGCATAGCTGCTTGTATGACCTGCCATCCCCCAGAATAGGAGGACCTACGGCGTCCGGTCGGTGCTCGACCTTTGGGAGCGACAGTGTCATGACCAGACTACCTGGAGAAGGTGCATGTGTTTACAAGTGTAAGAAGACAACAACATGCGTTTTGGCCCAAACTGAGGTTGGGGTTCTCCCCTATGGTTGAACCACTGGTATTGGCCAGCCTGGTTTTGCTCGTTTATCATGTTGAGGGATGCACGACGACAAGACAATGATGACCCATGACTGAAAAACATCACTCGAATAATCCTCAACCAGTGTCACCTCCGCTTCCATGCATCCTTCCAAACATAGAAAGAACGAGTTTACTAATCATAGCTTCACTGCAGACGCCTCTAAGCATTGTAGACGCCTTTAGGCCTTGTGCAACACGCAACAAACTACACGATTCACTCGTCACACTAAACTTCACGACATGCGGCATCAAAGTATTGCAGACGCCTCTAAGGCCCTGTGCAAAACGCAACAAACAACACGATTCACTCGTCATACCAAACTTCACGACATGCGGCATCGAAGTATTGCAGACGCCTCTAAGGCCTTGTGCAACACGCCACAAACAACACGATTCACTCGTCGTACCAAACTTCACTACATGCGGCATCAAAGTGAACTGATTACATCACTGCGACAATAATGATAAAAGCATAACATCTCACTCTGATTATCACACGTTGTGAGTCGTGTGTTGCTCGTGCTGGTGTGTACGAGTAATAATCTGCTCACACCAATGCAACAACAACGACAAGATTAGTTTATTGGTATACCGTATATCGCTTATTTTTCCCCATCACATGTTTTGCCCTTCAGATACATAGCGTTACTCGTACAAGTGTTAACGTGGCTCTAGACTGCACGTGAGTGACGATACATCTGGTGGAGTCAAGGGAGGATTTTATTTTGTGTCCGACCAAAGAATGTGTTAACATTTATTATTTTAGTAACTGGGGGATTATTCATTCCAATTGCCTTGGAGAATATTTGCATTTGTATTCAGACAGAATAAAGGTGATTGCTTGATTATAGGGCTCAGGGAATAGGCCATTCCTAGTGCCACCAACTCCTGGGAATGACGGTTACCATACCTCATCCTACCCTCTCGCAGGCACCTATTCCTCTTCTACTCGCCGGTTGGCGTCTTAAGAACCATTCCAATTTCAACTTGGCCCCAAAAACCGAGACTCAGTCTCGAGTTGGATCGGGGTCGAGATGGACACCAAATAGGATACAAGGACTCGCGTGGCTGCAGCCTTGTTCTTCTTCTTCGATTGTTTGTAAAGTAGTGGCGGAGATGTCTCTCTTAGGAAGCTGCCTCCAAAATACCGAGAGATTGCTTTCCAAAACGACTCTCTGAGCTAGTCGGTTTGAAAATAGTTGGTTATAATATTTTCTGCTACATTAGTTCACTTGCTATCAGTGTTAGAACAGTTCACTTACTATCAGTGTTAGAACAAATCACTTGCTATCAGTGTTGCAACAGCTCACTTGCTATAAGTGTTAAAACAGTTCACGTGTTATCAGTGTTAGAACAGTCTACTTGTTATCAGTGTTAGAACAGTCCACTTGTCATCAGTGTTAGAACTGTCTACTTGTTATCAGTGTTAGGACAGTCCTCTGGTTATCAGTGTTAGAACAGTCCACCTGTAATGAGCGTTAAAACAGTTCACTTGTTAGCAATATTAGAACAGTACACTTGTAATCAATGATAGAACAATTCACTTGTTTTCAGTGTGAGGAGACTTTTTGCAAACGGAGGGAAGGGACCGCTTGGTGAAACTCTTCAAACATTGACAACAATTAAGTCAGTCCATGTAACTGTGTCCTTTAACTCGTTGGAGGTCAAAATACTTGTATGTTTTCGTCCTACAGCTTTCCAATTCAACACATCCTTGTTATCATTGACATTGATGATATTCGATACTAGTCTGCGACTAATTTTTCCAATTTCTATTTCTGAAAATTAGCTTACAGAAAGGTCTTTGTTAACTATTGACAGCAACTCTACTCTCACTCAATGTGTCAACCCTGAAAAAAATACCATGAAGTTTTCAGAAAATACTAGCCAGGCTGCTAACAAGATGCATAAGCTATGAACCGGCGATCTGGATACTTTTAATCTCCTCTGATTGAAAAGAAGTTTTGGGCAACTGATGTTCCGGAGGATTTCATCAAACGATTTTGTCCGTTGTTTATTTTCTTAGATTAGAATCTCTATCATAGAACCCTTTGGGACTAGCTTTTGTAAAACTATTTCGACATCTAGAAGTTTTTACGTGCTCTGACCCTAATGTTGTCTACTCTACATTGATGTCCGTTTTATTATACTTCAAAGTCTCTGTGAGTTAGTCGTGGTTCTCATCAGTTTTGGTTCTTAGTTCTTGGATTAGTTTTGTTGTTCGGTGTTGAATCCGTTCTAATTTGTTGATAGTGAGGGAACCAGAAATAAATTGAAACTCCATTTGGGGTCTCATTAGAAAGGTATGCGTAGTAAGCTTTATGTCTTTATACTTAGAGTGATTTTTTTTTATATTAAGCAAAGAATTTAGTTTTCGTTCCGGCATTTTGTTTCCGGTATCCAGTATCCACTTGGATCCTCCACTTCTGATCCTTAGTTTTTAATATTCAAAGATCTTTTTGTCCGTCCACTACTGTTCGGTGATGTTATGGTATCAAGTGGTATGAATTTTATACTGTGGGTTCCAATGCTCATAGCCGTGCATTCCTCCTCATTGAAGTTCATCTGCCATTTCCGGCCTGGTCTACTCGATTTTTTTTTCAGAACACTTTAAATTGATTTGCGATCCTGCTCGTAGTTCGCTTTGTGACAGAGTGAAGTGTCATCGGCAAATTCTAACATCTCGCTGATGATGCTTTCCTGTTTCACTTCAGATCTAACTTTAGTCTTTAGACTTTTTCCTCGACCTGTACAGACACGTTGTGTGTGGCCCGTGAGCCAGTTGCAGAGCCACCTGGAAACATTTCCATCTACACCGTGGGCCTCCACTTTTATCATTAAGTGTTCATGAGCCACCTTATCAAACGCGTTTTGGAAATCAAGATAGACAAGGTCAACAGCTTCGTTTTTATTTTAGACGTATTAGGCATACTGGCGAGACTGGCGAGACAGCTTAATAAACTTTTGAATCCATGATGAGTATCCTTGCAGAAATTATTTATTCCTCAGGGTCATGGTTCTGTTGCTCTCTAATCAATCATCCACAAAATTGAGACATTTTAATAGGCAATTTCCTGGTTCTGGCATACTTCCCTTCTTGAAGAAGATTGATGTTTTCACCCTTCTAACAATCTAGACTCCTTCTAGTTCTAATAGATTTATTGAATATCTATGTAAGTAGACCGAAAATAAGGTTGAAGAGACTTAAATATTCTCGGGTGCAGATCAGCTGATGAGGTAGATTATTCGATGCATTGGATGTTGAGTTGCTTCTATCCTTCATTGACGACACTGGAGTTAATATTTCCCCGGTAGCAGTTCTTCTTCCAATTCTAATCCTGCGGTATTGTTCGTATCTTCATTTGTGAAAACGCCTACAAAACAGTGCGTGTGTGTGTCCAAACATGAGAGTGTTCGAGAGTGCTTGCACTGATCGCAGAAGACCGATACTATCATGAACAAAAATATGAACAGAAAGGATTCGGTTTACACATTCTAGCTCCAATAATCGCGCAGGCCTTCGTAATAGGCTCATTTGAAATTGTGCTTCTATCTTATTTGTTCCCTCACTGTTCTAGTAGAGTGATTTGACATTCTATTATATCGTGATAACATTTTTTCTATTTGACTGTTACCTGGTCAATAAACTCGTCATTTGTTGATAATTCAACATCTAAGATGCTAGACCCTCTCGTTGGTTCCTCCACAATCATATTGCTTCAAGTTTTTGTCATTGACGAGCCGCATCATCCTTCCACCCTTCCACCCTTCCGGGGCTGCCAGTTGATGACAGGTAGGTTGAAGTACCACAATAATTGAATTGCAAATTGCAAAGGAGGATGAGAAACCATGGGTCCGATTCATCAAATTATCTCCACCTCCCATGAAACTCTCGTAATGAGGGATTTTAAGTATGTAACGCATCAAATTTAGTAAACTCTGTTAAAAGGAATTAAATTTTCTCAAGAACGCAGCATACGTATAGTTTCGATTCCTTCTTCTGCTGAGACAGCCAAAGCCACAAATACCGGTCATCGCATGTAACGAAAACTGGGTTAGACTGCCCTGATCATTTCTTTTAGCAAATACTAATGCTTTATTCGTTAGAGTCTGAATAAGGGCAGATAAATACAACAGAAACAATAATTTGTTTTATGTATGTTGAATCATCGAGATTTTGTAACAAATATGAGTGCGTTCAAAAAAAAATTGTAGATGTCATTAAGAGTTCATTTGAATTAGTTACTAAATTGTGATACAATGAAATGTGCATTTATGTTTGCTATTCCTATTAATACGTTTTATAAGGCATTGCACTTGTATATTTATAATTGACATATTTGTTGTTATAAATACTATTATAAGAACATCTGGTATATACATCTGGTACATACAGATAAATGAGAAGTCTGTATGATATATTTTTATAAATTTTGTTAGTGGACATTCATTTCCATTATTTTGTTTTATTACGATCCTTTACATTATTATGACTAGCTATTTCCAACCAACCTTGACACTCTAATTTAATCTAAGCTATTTCCAACCAAGAAATAACCGTCTCCTCTTCATATAACTTGATTGTTGGGAAGCACCTATAAAGGATCTTCCGTACCTCAAAGATCACTAACATTGTCTTGATTTTTCTTCGCCTGCAACGAAGAGAAGGGGTTAAATAAGATCGCACTGACGAAGCAGCCCCCCATCTCAAAGTCCCCCATGCCACTCCCCGCTCTCCTCGCTCTCAGCCGCACCCTCAGCACCCCAGTCTCGCTCCGCCAAGTGAAGTCTTGAAGGTAGCCGCAGATCCTGGGGGATCGAAGGAGTTAGAGGGAGGGGATAGATGGTAGCGGCAGGTTCTGAAGGATCGAGGGGGTTAGAGGGAGGGCATAGATGGTAGTCGCAGATCCTGGAGAGGGAGGTGTTTGAGGAAAGGGGATAGATCGTAGTTGCAGATCTTGGGGACCGAGGGGGTTAGAAGGATGGGATAGATGGTAGTCGCAGATCCTGGAGAGGGAGGTGTTCGAGGGGATAGTTAGATAGTAGCTGCGGATCATGGGGTGGGAGGAGTTGGAGGTGTACGTATAGATGAAAGCGTGTAGATGATGGCGTATAGATGATAGCGTATAGATGATAGCGTGTATATGATAGCGTGTACATGATAGCGTATAAATGATAGCGTGTATATGATATCGTATAGAAGAAAGCGTGTAGATGATGGCGTATAGATGATAGCGTGTATATGATAGTGTATAGATGATAGCGTATAGATGATAGCGTGTATATGATATCGTAGATGATAGCGTGTATATGATAGCGTATAGATGATAGCGTATAGATGATAGCGTATAGATGATAGCGTGTATATGATAGCGTATAGATGATAGCGTATAGATGATGGCGTGTATATGATAGCGTGTATATGATAGCGTATAGATGGAAGCGTGTAGATGATAGCGTATAGATGAAAGCGTATAGATGATAGCGTGTATATGACAGCTTATAGATGATACCGTCTAGATGATTGCGTCTAGATGAAAGCGTATAGATGATAGCGTATAGATGATAGCGAATAGATGATAGCGCGTAGATGATAGCGTGTATTTGATAGCGTATAGCTGAAAGCGTATAGATGATAGCCTGTATATGATAGCGTATTGATGAAAGCGCGTAGATGATAGCGTATAGATGATAGCGAATCTATGATAGCGTATAGATGAAAGCGTACAGATGGTAGCGTGTATATGATAGCGTGTATATGATAGCGTATAGATGATAGCCGTAGATTCTGGGGGATTGATGACGAAAAATTGTTCAATGTTTATAAGTAAAAGAGATTAAAACATTGAACCTAAATCCTATTCATTCCGCTTGGCTGGTGATGAGCAATGCTCGAAACATCCTTTCGAACAAATTCTAACTCAGAATACTGTTTCAACCTCTCGGGCGGGGGCGATTTTGGCACTAATTTAGGTATTATTTTATGATGTATAAGTGATTTCAATATATGGGTGTATTTCCAGAGTTTCTGGAAAGTTTGGTTTACGTGCTACGGGTTGTTTATTAATTAATTTTAATATAATAAGCTATACATATTGTCTGATAAACCTGGTCGCACTCGGGCTCATTGAAATGTTTGTGAGCCTTGCAACTAACATAAATAATGAAGCATGAGTCACCATTGCAGTGTTTGCTTGTCTGTGTTCTACAGTTCTGCTGCAAGCGAATTACATGAATTCAATACGTAATAAAATCTAATACGACAAATAAAATCTAATACGACAAATATTTTATGAATAAAAGTGATCAGTTGAACTGATTTTCTTTTGAAAACAATTAAAATTGGTGCTAATAATAGTATAACATAAATTGTATATTTTTAAACGTTTAATAACAGTGCATCATCAATTGTAATTTTATAAAAGTTTATTGGGAGCAATCTCATGATAGGCACGTTAATTTGTAGCAATATGATTTCCATCCCCCTCTCCCCTTCCTCATGTTTCACTGGCGAATGGAGAGTTATATTTATAAAGCTAGACTCGAAATAAAAATGAAAAGAAAGCACTGCCATTGGGCCCTTCTGTCACTACTTATTATATGGTTAAACATATGGGGTTATGGAAGGATGGGATTGGCGAATTGGGGGAGGAGAGGTGAAAAGGATGCATGTAAGAAGAGAAATGAGGAATGCATGAGGGGCTTGTAAGAGATAAGTTGAGGAAGAGATTGAAGACAACTCGTGTGAAGGGAGAGACGGGTTCGAAGTGAGTAGGATTAAAGAGAAGCGCATTTGGGTCGAGGAAAATCAGAGTTGATGGACGTGGAGTTTCACTCGAGACGTGTTAATAAATTATGATTTCCATTTGAAATCCGGTTGGACGAGATGGGGAAAAGTAGAAAAAAGTGCCGGCATGCAACGTAAGTGGAAAGAGGGTCAAGGAGAGGGGTCCCCATGGTAAAAAATGTAAAATAAGAATAGGGTTAATGAAGTAGAGAAGAGAAAACAATTTTTTAGGTACAGTGGGTCAACGAAAACAAGGGTCAGTGACTATGAGCTTGAAGTAGATGGGCTGAAAGAAACATTAAATGAGAAAGGAAAACGGGTAGGGGTTCGAATAATGGGCTCCATGCCTATCATTTAGTCCTCAACATAATAAATGGGAAGGGAGAAATGGGTTTTATGTGAGGAGAAAAGTACACAACCATTACTATAAATGTGTACTCACATGTTATAAAAGACATCCTTGCTGAAAATTTTAATGGTTCATTTTCAACACCATTGGATCTATGAAATAAACTTGATGGTGAACTAGAGAATGTGTTAATAATAGTATAACGCGGGGTATTTAAAAAAAACGTCATGTGACGTCACGAGTATTAAAATCGTTTCTAGTCACATGTTAATATTATTGAAATTAATTTGTTTGAACATCAATGAAGAATACAAGTTCCCATTGAATAGATTGATCCTGCAATCAATATTTTAATCGTCGGTATTGAAAATAAGGGTTCTTATTTGTGACCTCAGATTTTTTTGACCACTTACCAACCCTTGAATATTTCTCATGTTCGACGAATTTCAGAAATATTTGTTTAATTTTTTTTTATGAGGAAGCCACGTCTTCAGAGCTACGTCTTCAGAGTAGGAACATTTGTCGCCGAACTTAAAAGGTTCTAATGGTCCATGCACGATGTCAATCTTTACTGCAGTTGTTGTTGCTTAGCCCCGGTTTCCACCTGTGGTAGTGGGAACCGCACCAGCGCACCACCCGAAACCCTCGATACCCACCGACACGTGCGTGTTGAAACAAAGGGAGGTGGGAGACGAGAAATGGGTGGCCGGCTTAGTGGTGGGGGAGAGTGTTTTTGTAGCTATCTGAATTAACTTTGTGGGTCGTGTGGCAGTTAACAAATTGTGGACACCAGAACATTGAACCTTGCAGCGTGTTCATGTCCCTCAGCCACACTGCAACGCATCAACCAGATGCGTACAGGGATAACCTCATGTGGAACAGGAATGTTTTGTAGGGACAGCAATGATGGTGATTGTTCACTTGTCCATGAGAAACAATGCGGTGTATATGTCGTGGTTCTTGTGTCTTGGAAGTGTCGGTGGGCCCGAAGGCTGGGCAGCGCACAGGCTGCATCCACATCAACACCGCAGAGAAGGTGCACAAGGCGCAATCCCACCGGCGAGGATATGAAACAGGGTGGGTTGAGAGACTTTCGCTGGATCCGGAGTCCCAGACGCCGCCACCGCAGGCAAGGCAACTTGATGGAGTTGGCCCGCCTAACTCGTGTAGGCTCCCTCGTGGGAGCCTACAGGAGGGAGCCTGCAGTCGTCCTTCCTGCAGTCGTCCTCGTGTGCATCGCACAATAATTGTAATATGCCCGAATCTGAGCAAAATAGTTTCGATCTGATGAGCAATTAATAAATATATATTTATATATATATATA
>SDVV010044014.1:0-10196 GCA_016164225.1 Gammarus roeselii
ATATAAGCGGGTGTCATGATAAGTGATATACTGTGTACTATAATTTGTTTACTAAGGAGCCGCCCACTGGAGATG
Source organism: Gammarus roeselii (assembly GCA_016164225.1). Classification (NCBI taxonomy): domain Eukaryota; kingdom Metazoa; phylum Arthropoda; class Malacostraca; order Amphipoda; family Gammaridae; genus Gammarus; species Gammarus roeselii. Next base: position 76 of record SDVV010044014.1, read on the forward strand.
AGCTGTAAAGTATTCATTTTGGATTTAATCAATCCCATGCTCCTGTGATTCTTACATAAAAAGAGTAATTTATAAGATTATTAACCACGTATTTTATGAATACTATTTTTGCGACATGAAGTCCAAGCTGCCGCCGACCGGAGACGAGCCTTCACGAACTCTTTTCAACCTCTCGTTGCGCCAATCAAATAGTGCATTTTAAATTCAATTTTAATTTATTAATCCTAAGACTTAAAACCCATCGTTTGACGATGGAAATAAAAGATTTCATATAATGACAGACAAGTCTATAACCCAATCACATATCCATTACCCTAGTAAATACCCTTCAAGCACATAAACAGTAACATAGCACATATCTTGCACCTAAGTACATACTCAGCCCTGTAGCACATAAACAGCAACATAGCACATATTGACATATCCCTATGCCAATACCATATCTACATGTTTAACACAGAATACTTCCGGCACATTCAAGGTCGCAAATAACAAGTTGTTCAGGATTAGGCATGCGCAGATTAGAAGGTCGCTTTGCTCGGGTGATGTGACCAGACAAAGTAATTTGTAATAGGAGAACAACCAGTAGCAAACAAGCTAATCTAAAGTGAACGAAGTTATTTGGACACAACAATCAAGACGGGCCTGACATGAACAACTCTGGTTATGTGGGCACGCCGCAGACACACATACCGACGACAGTGCTGTATAGCAAACGCATGCGTGTGTACGCGGGTAGAGGTAGGAACGAGGATGAGAAGACCTAGAGGTTGGTCAGTACTAGCTCAACTTCGACCCAGCTTAGACACTCGCTCCCATATCCTCATTAACATTCTAATTCACCAACTTGTACTCTTATTGCGTCATAGTGTGAAGAAATAAATTATTTGAAGAACCAGAGTTTTTACTTGGTGAACATCCTCTGCCATCAATATCATTAGCTAAACCGCATATCCTGCACCCTAGCCTGTACTCAGTACTCTGGCACTTACTCAGCACCCAATACCTTGTATCCAGTACCCTAGCACATACCCAGCACCCTAGTACCTACAGTATATTCATGTTTACGTTGTTGATCTTGATGGGCCCGTGTTTTTTTTCCAACACTTCTTGATACATTTTAGTCCCCGTTGCCGTTGGGTAATCTGATTGAAGTCCTACTAATAATATAGTTGAAATTATTTTCTGGTGAAAATTTTCCTAAATTAACCTGTTTTAGTTTAGAGGCACGTAACCTGCGTTTGGTTCTCGGTGGTTGGTAGACGTGCAGCCTATCAATATTTGGTTCACTTGTATCTTCAACAGATGTGATTATCATGGCGGTTTGTGTGATAACGTGGGTTGAGGTGACCCAATCACCACTATATCTGAGATAACTATCAAGGCGGTGATTGTGATTGCTGCGTTGGTAAGAGGTGACTCAATCATTACGTTATCTGGTGAGGTAATTATGGCTGTAGCACCCTTGTACACAGCCGCGGTAATCACCACGTCAGTCGAGGTGATTATCACTGCTGTGGGGGTGATAAACACCAGCTGGCCGTTCGCTGCTGCCATGCATTTACACATTTTTCGGCCTCATTGATGGCTTCTGGCGTCACCTTGGGACCGCATTAGGGTGAATATTGAACGCATTAGGAACGCATTGTGCAGAATACTATAGAGTGCAGAGAATAATTATTACAGTGCGGAAAATAATTATAAAAGTCCTGAGAATAGGTGTTACAGTGTGGAGAATAATGATTACAGTGCTGAGAATAGGTGTTACAGTGCGGAGAATAATGATTACAGTGCTGAGAATAGGTGTTACAGTGCGGAGAATAATTATTACAGTGCTGAAAATAGGTGTTACAGTGTGGAGAATAATGATTACAGTGCTGAGAATAGGTGTTACAGTGCGGATAATAATTATTACTTTGCTGATAACAGGTGTTACAGTGCGGAGAATAATGATTACAGTGCTGAGAATAGGTGTTATAGTTCGGAGAATAAAGATTACAGTGCTGAGAATAGGTGTGACAGTGCGGAGAATAATGATTACAGTGCTGTGAATAGGTGTTACAGTGCGGAGAATAATGATTACAGCGCTGAAAATATGTGTTACAGTGCGAAGAATAATTATTACAGTGCTGAGAATAGGTGTTACAGTGCGGAGAATAATGATTACAGGGCTGAGAATAGGTGTTACAGTGCGAAGAATAGGTGTTAAAGTGCGGAGAACAATAATTACAGTGCTGCGAATAAGTGTTACAGTGCGGAGAATAGTGACTACAGTGCTGAGATTAGGTGTTACAGTGCGGAGAATAATGTTTACAGTGCTGAGAATAGGTGTTACAGTGCGGATAATAATGATTACAGTGCTGAGAATAGGTGTTACAGTGCGGAGAATAATGATAAGTGCTGAGAATTGGTGTTACAGTGCGGAGAATAGGTGTTAAAGTGCGGAGAATATTGATTACAGTGCTGAGAATAGGTGTTACAGTGTGGCGAATAACGACTACATTGCTGAGAATATGAGTTACAGTGCGGAAAATAATGATTACAGTGCTGAGAATAGGTGTTACAGTGCGGGGAATAATGATTACAGTGATGAGAATATGTGTTACAGTGCGGAGAATAATGATTACAGTGCTGAAAAAAGGTGCTACAGTGTGGAGAACAATGATTACATTGCTGAGAATAGGTGTTACATTGCGGAGAATAATGATTACAGTGCTAAGAATAGATGTTACAGTGCGGAGAATAATGACTAGAGGTCTGAGAATAGGAGTTACAGTGCTGAGAATAATTGTTCATTTTGCTGTCAAGTGCTGATGAAAGTTATTAACCCCCAATACGGCTCCGGAACGTTTATTTTACGTACCCTTCCATCAACAGCCTCAGGACGTTTTGCCCTTACACCCCCTGCCCCCAACGGGCGCCACACTCCTAGGAAATTAGTATGAGGGAAACCGAGGAAGTTGTTGGGACTACTTGAGAAGTTATGATTTATTCCATTACGGCTATTGATAGCAATAAATCATGATAGTAAGCAAACTTTCAAGTTTGTTGTTAATTGAAACAGTTGTAAGGCAAAAACATAAATTTCAGAACATGATTACATAAATCAATAACAGTTATAATAAATTATTTACTTATGAAATTTATATCTACATGATTTCAAACTTTTTGTTGCATTACGACACTCATCAATCTGCGCTGTTAGAAACAAATGTGTATGTTTCCTTGGAACCCCGCCAACCGAGTGTCACGTTGACCTGTAGCTGCAAGCGTTTCGGGTCCCCCTGAGAGCGGTCAACTCAGCCAGATACCATATTCTGTTCGACTGCATCATAAAAAGTGAAACCATTGCAGCTCATCATATATATCTTCTGATCCTTCCAATCTTTTCCCTGCTCGAGTGTACTATGTCGTCCTGAATCATGTCAGGAAATGGTCTCAAAGGACAGGCTCTAATACAACTCATTGCAGTACATGACAGCTTTTCTTTACAGGCTCCAGCAAGAGAAATGCCAGAGCGTTTTTTTCCATTTCGCTGAGAAAATATCCGCAAAAAGCGTATAAAAATCATTGAGGTACGGTTGGTTCTGGGCACCAACCGAGCCTTAGTGAAGGGAAAGTTCACGACCCTCAACCTTACAATAGGCTGAACGTTGCCAGAAGTTCGCTATTAACATTTTTCACGATAATTATTATTCTTTGGTAGATATGTAGACGCTGTAGCATGAGTGGCGGATGAGTTTGAACGTAGCATGACCAACTTTTCACTGTGAAAATGCAAAGGAAACTCCACTGACTTATTTGCTCTCCTTGTAATTATTTTGCCTCAATTCAATGCATTACTTTTCAGTCACTGGGATACTTCTCTCAGGGGCATCGCCATGTTTATCAGTCGTACATGTAAAAAATTATTGTTCACATGTATAAGGATGGTGAACTGGGTTCAGACCGTTGCTATGTACGCTTCCATAATTCATTCAACATTTAATATAACATAGTACAGCTCAATACCTATCAATATTGAGTCGTAGGTTATGTTGGCTTCAATGATGTCAGAGGGCATACAAACACAAAGGGCATACCATTTGGAAAAATCCCTTCAGAAACCAATCAGAATTAAAATGTTTAGGAGCAACATCATTTATTGATTGCAGCTCTCTGGATGAGCATATGCATCATGCATTGCATAAATAAGGTATTGCATGCATGGCATGAATTTTAAAGCTGCGTGAGGAATGACGAGTCGATGGCATGACAACTTCAATACTGCAGTAGGAATGACGAGTCGGTGGCACGATATATTCAGACTGCAGTAGGAATAACGAGACGACGGCGTGATAACTTCATGACTGCATGGGAATGACTAATCGATGGCATGATAACTTCAAAACTGTAGGAGAAATGACGAGTCGATGACGTGACAACTTCATGAATGCATGAGGAATAACGAGTGTCAATGGCATGGTAACTTCATGACTGAAGGAGGAATGTCGAGTCGATAGCAAGATAACTTCAGGACTGCAGGAGGAATGATGAATCGATGGCCTGATAACCTAAAAACTGCAAGAGGAAGGACGAGTCGATAGCAAGAAGAAAGACGAGTAGATGTCAAACGATTTTTTAATTTTGAGTGCCGCCTTTCATGGGCTTTATAATTATAATTTCAAAAATCTCTTACTTTCAAGGCAATAATAAGTAACATGTATCCAAAACTGTGCTTCGTGTGAAGATTGATCTGATTCAAGAAATAACCGTCTTTAGAATCAAATGATTCATTGATCAACGCTCACGCGTTATTGAGTGACGTGAGTCCTTAGCACGACTGATGAAGCAACACGACACTAACAGTTTCCCGTTCGGTGTTCGCTGAAATTGCAAATGACAAACTGCATTGGAATAAGTACATGCCTGATTGTAGAAGGCCTTAATACAGCTCGTGTAAAGAATATCTGTGAAGAGTTTGTGACAGCTTCCCAAGGCGTGTGAAGCAGAACGAGGTGGGCGACCTGTCTGCTGACAGCTGCTTAAGCCGTGGTGAAGCAGGAGTAGGAGGGCGACCTGATGGCCGACCTGTCTGGTGACAGCTGCTTAAGCCGTGGTGAAGTAGGAGTAGGAGGGCGACCTGAGGGCCGACCTGTCTGGTGACAGCTGCTTAAGCCGTGGTGAAGCAGGAGTAGGAGGGCGACCTGATGGCCGACCTGTCTGGTGACAGCTGCTTAAGCCGTGGTGAAGCAGGAGGAGGAGGGCAACCTGATGGCCGACCTGTCTGGTGACAGCTGCTTAAGCCGTGGTGAAGCAGGAGGAGGAGGAGGGCGGCCTGATGACCGACCTGTCTGGTGACAGCTGCTTAAGCCGTGGTGAAGCAGGAGGAGGAGGGCGACCTAATGGCTGTTTTGTCTGGTGATGCTGAGATTATTGTGGCTGCCCTCAACGACCGGCTGGAAAAGATGGGGGAAGAGATCATGGAGGAGTGGCGCAAGTGCATGGAAGCAAAATCGAGAAATTCTCGAGCTGCAGGATGAGGTTTCTGGTCTAAAGACGAAGGTAGTAACTCAAGAGGAGAGAGTGTCATAGATCGAGGACAAGGTAGACGACACTGATGCCTACGAGCGGTCTTCTATAGTGAAGGTGTTCCCCTGGAGAGGGGTAATGAAAACTGTGTGGAGATCATCTGCGGCCAAGTGGAGGATCAATCTAAACTGAACATTAGTGCAGGTAGGTAAGATATCAACCTCCCATAGGCTTAAGAAAAAACCTACTACCTAACAGCCCGATGGTAGAAACATAATTGTCAAGTTATGAAGAAGAGACCTGAAATCCAACAATCTGCCCACTGCATGGACCTTGAAATCAAATTTCTTTGTTAAAAATTACCTTACCACCACCCGGAGCTGGATAATGTAAGTTCTGTGGAGGACCAGACGACAATTTTGAAGAAGGTATATGGTTCCAATTCAACAGACGGAAAAGTGTATGTGTGGGTCAAACCGCCGAACCCGACGCACCAGGAGCCAGGAACACAAAGATGCTCATTAACATCTACTCGCTGCTTCATAAATTTTGCGAAGAAGTCCTGGGTACACAACTTTAACTTATCTGAATAATTATCAGTATGCTTTTTGGTGTACCGGCCAGATTGTGTGCTTATGAAGGGCCTTAACCCGGTGCTCTGTAGGTTTGATGATCCGGCGTATCTGAGCTGCCTGTTGGAGTTTTGTTGCGCGAGAGCCGTGTAACGCTCCATCCACATCAATATCGACTGATTGCACTCACGCGCTTGTCGAGGTCTCTACTTGCTGTTATATCATTCATTACAGGTCATGCGCGATAGCTGTGTTTATTGAGCTAGAGTAGTTATTATCACTGATAGTGTATAAGTCTCGTTGTTAATATGTCGCGATAAAATATTTTCAACTTGATGTGGGACTCAATTTACATAAAGACCTAGATAGCATACATTTCTACGCATATGGCTAATCCTCCTGACTCTTACCTAGAAACAATTGATCCCAATCACACCTTTTCCTATAGCATCTTCAATTCCATTGATCAACCGATGCTATCCAGTTATTTGAGCAAAGAGGCTTACAAGAGCAATCCATGTAAACATTTATCATTTCATTACTAAATTTTAATATCGCAGTTTTAATGATAACTCTGATCATTTTTTAGTTCTGATGAAGTTCCTCCAAGTGCCCGGTATGTAATTGTCCCAACAGCGACTTATCTCGCTGAAGCTAGTGCAGTCACTGCTCGATGACCGCGACTCAAGGAGAGGCGGGGAAGTATCAGTATTGTCTAGGTGTGGGCTGGCAAGATGTGAACTGTGTAACCAAAGTGTTAGTTCTGCAGTATTGAAGACCTGAGTAATCAAAATTGATTTAGGTACTGAGTTCATTTTTGTATTTGCGGTATGTCCCTCTTGCAGTTGTGACCGAGATAATTTATCTAATGAAATGGAAGGCATGCTGCAAAATTGTTAAGTTGTTCGAGCAGGAGGCTTTAAAATTGATTTGTTTACGATTGATTGTGTCCACGTAATATCATTTGTATCCTGTGAGCAGTCACTTCACTTTGTGCCTATCATATAACAAAGCCAACACGCTTCCCATTGAAGACCAGCCTGGTGGAGGTAAGGTCATAGTTCCGCCATCACTCACCAGTCAGCGTAGATAAATTTACCAGGCGCTAAAATTAAATTTCATTTGATTTTTCCGATCCAGCAAATGTCAATTGTGACACCAATCGTTTCCTTGAACCCATTCATTCGGTGTACTGCTCTTATTTTCAGTGCACTTTTCAGAGCGCCTTTAGAAAAATGGCTTACTTCGGACATCATGAGGGCAGTTAAGACGAAGACACAAACGTTCGAATGATATCAATTGGGTCTGATTCTTCGAGCAGACAGTGGAGCACTTCGTAACTCTCTCCTAGCAAAGATACAGGCTGCCAAACGTCAATACTAGATTACAAATTTTTATAATTCACTTTGAGACGTAAAAAATTTTGGAGTCCTACCAATAAAGAAGTTGATGGCCAACTTCCTCATTGTTGTGATTTTCCCCTTGATTACGTTCACGTTGGTTTTTGAAATTCTTTTTTTTTTGTACACTCTCTTGTTTGCTGAAGACACAGGGCGTACACCGTACCTGTAGAGATACTTGTACTTGCTCTCCGTGAAATCGCAAAAAAGTAAATGCAACTTATAAACAATGCCTGTCCAGCTGGTATATTCCCCAATGGCTTAAAGCAAGGTAAAATAAGTCCTGTTTTCAAATCTGGTGACAATTTAAACGGTTCCAATTACCGTTCAATTATTGTGCTGCCCTCTACTGCAAGATTTTTGGAAGATGCAAGGCTGTTAGGTAGATCAAATTTCTTCAGGACATATCTGTTATTTTTCCTGTCTACAATGAGCCGTGTACAATGAGCCGTCTACTATGAGCCGTGTAAAATGAGCCGTGTACAATGAGCTGTGCACAATGAGCCGTCTAAAATGAGCCGTGTACAATGAGCTGTGCATAATGGGCCGTGTACAATGAGCCGTGTACAATGAGCTGTGCATAATGGGCTGTGTACAATGAGTCGTGTACAATGAGCTGTGCATAATGGGCCGTGTACAATGAACCGTGTACAATGAGCTGTGCATAATGGGCCGTGTACAATGAGCTGTGCATAATGGGCCGTGTACAATGAGCCGTGTACAATGAGCTGTATACAGTGAGGCGTGAACACTAAGACGTGTATAACGAGACGTGTACAATGAGCCGTGTACAATGAGCCGTGTACAATGAGACGTGTACAATGAGACGTGTACAATGAGACGTGTTCAATGAGCCGTGTAAAATGAGCCGTGTTCAATGAGCTGTATAAAATGAGCCGTGTTTAATGAGCCGTGTACAACGAGCCGAGTACAATAAGACATGTACAATGAGATGTACATTGAGCCTTGTACAATGTGCCATGCAAAATAAGACGTGTAAAAAGAGACGTACATTGAGCAGTGTACAATGAGGCGCGTACAATATGACGTGTGCAATGAGCCGTACATTAAGCCGCGTACAATGAGTTGAGTACAATAAGACGTGTACAACGAGACGTACATTGATCCGTGTACAATGAGCGGTGCACAATCAGACGTGCACAATGAGATGTACTTTGAGCTGTGCACAATGAGCCGTGTACAATAAGATGTGTACAATTGGACGTACATTGAGCAGTGTACAATGAGTCGTGTACAATGAGCCGTGTACAATAAGCCGTGTACAAAGAGATGTAACATTACAATGATGATTCACTTAACCAAACCTAAAATGCCAAATTAAATTACCTCCGCGGGTTCAGGTGAACTAGGTTCAGATGAGATTGAAATGATATCATAAGAAATCATGACAATTATTACAGAACTATTTTTATTTCATGTGAGGTTGACCCCCATTCGCTGTGATAAGGTAAGGACGCGTCACCCCGTCAACTCAGAGGCGTCATGGACGCCTCTGAGTCTTCTCCCGAGATTAGGATTGTATTTTTTCCTCGAACAATTGCAATCCCGCCGTCTTTTCTTGAACCCCTGAAAAAGAAGCTCACCAATCTTTTTAGGAGGGACGAGTGGCACAAAATAAAAACTTTTCATGTTCAGCAAAAACTGGGACAACATTGAAACGTCACATTGCTTTGAACCTTCATTTCGCTTCCTTTTGTGAAGAGCAGAACGATTACTAGCAATGCCATTTTATTTATGATATCCGCTATGAATCCTACATAAGTGCCGACTGCTATCTAATTCCAACTGCTAGTTAATACCGACTGCTCTCTAACACCGACTGCTCTCTAGCACCGACTGCTCTCTAACACCGACTGCTTTCTAATTCCACTCTTTGCAAATTTGATTTCTAGAATGTAGCAAGACGCATTATACAGAAATAAGACCATTACAAACATCATCGTTACTCAAAATATCCTCTTTGGCAAACTTGTGTTCCATAGTTAAAGACCAACCATAAACAAATTTTCTTTCCCCCATGTAGGTAACAAGTACATTTATACAACAGTTACATAGTAGGAACAACAGTTACTACGGTTCCAAGTGTTATGGATGTTCTATTACCATGTATAGTTACCTTTACATGAAGCTTTGTAATTGGTATGACGACCTTCAGATTTACAACATTCTTTTGAAGAACTCCCTTAAGCACAAAATCTTGTATTTCTCCTAGTCATCCTTAATGCAACGTTCAAGAAACACGTTGTTACTCCTAGCGTCCAGGCCAGCTACCAAATGTATTTGTTAATTATACACTATTCCACAATTTGAAACCGACACCAGAATATTCGAATCGAATGGGACGGATTTGATGTACAGCTTTTAATTAATTTGATGGGCTGTTGCTCTGCTATTCTGTTAGCAGGAATCTGTTATGCAAGTGCGATGTATTTCCTTGACACTCTGAAGCCCTCTTCTAAGTGCCCCTTCATGCAGTAACCGCGAGCTATTCGTACTGAAGCAACCACACTCTGAAGCCCTCTTCTAAGTGCCCCTTCATGCAGTAACCGCGAGCTATTCGTACTGAAGCAACCACACTCTGAAGCCCTCTTCTAAGTGCTCCTTCATGCAGTAACCG
>SDVV010044015.1:0-10196 GCA_016164225.1 Gammarus roeselii
CTACTAAAATACCTCATGAATAATCCGAAAGCTGTCCTTCCGTCCGAATCGGCTCTTCCGATCTGCCTACCTGACTCCGGCCGTCCGTGAAAATATGGGGCGCAAACTTTTAGACTGAAAAGTAATTTTATTCATCCCTATCTTATTCGTTCACATCCGCGTTTCGTACCTATATACTCTTCTGTTAGTGCACCCTGGCCTGGTCAGTTTGTTCGTTGTTGATTGTGTTGGGAGCATCATGACGGCCCAGAGCCAGGACGTGAACCTTAGTTATCCGTAGCAAGCTACTCCGGAGGGCGTGGAGTTTGGCAATGCTGATAGGTACGCACTGTTGGTATGTGAAAAAACAATAGGTTTACAATTAGTACGTGAAATGACTTGTAGTATTGGCGTTTGCTAGTACATACAGGAATAAAACTATATACATTTGTATGAAAAGTCTATCGCTTGACTGCATGCTTTTTTTACAGTTGGGGCGCACACTCCACAAGTGTTGTCTCTGAGCTTATGCGAAGTATAGTTGAGCATCCAGTCGACATTTCAATCAATGGATATGTTCCATTTTGGTGATGTTAAGACCCTCTCCAATCTTCAATCACAAAATTAACGGGCCTACTACAGTAGCAGTAGTAGTTACTTCCATGTTCCACCGGAGTCCCAACGCGAGGGCACACTACAAATTAAAAATCCTTCAACTTTCAAACTGGATTGAATTAAGACGTATAGGGCTCCCGCATATGCGCTGGACGCTCAAGGTATTCGGCACAGGTCAGTCAAAACATTTGCTTGCCACAACAGCGCAAAAAAAAATCAATGTTAGAGATTCTTTTGTATCTCAGTCACCAAACACACATCAACTAGAAAAAAGTGACTGGCCGGCCACTCAGCGTTTTCGTAACTTACCATGCGCGTCTGTCCACTCGGTCATTACCGTTAGCAACCTTGAGCGTTCATGGAGCCTGGCCACTCGGCGATTACCGTGAGTAACCTTGAGCGTTCATGAGAGCCTGGCCAGTCGGCCATTACCGTTAGCAGCCTTGAGCGTTCATGAAGCCTGGCCACTCGGCGATTACCGTGAGTAACCTTGAGCGTTCATGAGAGCCTGGCCACTCTGCCATTACCGTTGTCAACCTTGAGCGTTCATGTGAGCCTGGCCACTCGGCCATTACCGTAAATAACGATGAGCGTTCATGTGAGCCAGGCCATTTGGCTATCATATTTGGTAACCTTGAGCGTTCATGAGAGTCTGACTTCTCGGCGATAACCGTAGGACAATCAACTAAATTGAATGGTTACTTGAAAAGAGAAAGGGCGCGCATTGGATCTGAAGCGTAAAATGTCATTACGGTTACATTATTTAGCAGCCAGATAGCGTTGCAAAAATCCTTCTTATGAGCTATGTATCAGGTATTAGAAAGGTTTAAAAAACGGGCTTCTGACATTACTGCAGCATAGTTAAACCAGGTTAGATCTACGTCAGATGTTGAAGGTTGCCCGAGCCGGTCACCTTGGATCAAGTAATGTGGGATGGATGCCACATGATGTTGAAAGCATTCAATAATTTACTATTACCTGCATTACTTGAACACGTTCCAATGCTTCCACAAAGTTTTTCGTCGACTTGGCATCTGCATCGATATTGTCCATCGTCCTTGATAATTTAGTTGTTGTTCCAGGTAATGAAACGTTTCTTGTCAATCGCAAAGATTGCTTTTTCTAACCCTAACGGAATATCCGCTGCATGGGTTGGAAAGTTTTGGTCGTCTTTTAGAACTGAAATTAAGGTTTTCACTTTTCACTAATTATTGCACATCTTAGTACAAAATATCCATTCCGCTGGATTACTCATTATTTGAATCGTCTGTAAAAACATTTCATAAGTTATACTTTCAATAGTCAGATTAACGCGTATTTTCATTGGAATGGTTCTGGATTATGTTTTTCAAATGTAACAATTAGTATTTTGTGATAACTGGTTTACATATTGTCCTTCCAAAACGAACTTCGTGCGTGCTGTGCAAGCACGGTGGCAGAGCGGATAGCGTTGTCGGCCTCTCCTCACAAGGGACTGCCAAAGGTTGTAGGTTCGAGCTTACCTGACCTCGAGTGAAATGTTCTAGCTGGTCTCTTAAATGGTCAACGGTCAGCCCATGAGCGCCGTGGGTTTGAAAAAGGTCATCAGGTGGCAGCTACGCAGTAACCCGCAATATCAGCTAAAATTATCGAAATGGCAAAAAAAGTTCACCGTCCAGGAACGTTGATACAGTTCACAGCTACAGTATTTCTTTCAACAAATTGGAAACAAATCCGAAGTTATTGTCTGTCCTGACGTTAAATTTTACTGGTGTTGTATGAGAACGTCCGCTTTGGACTATGTTTTGCCATTCAATGGACGTCAATCTGATGACCTTATGGAAAATTTCATTGAACATTATTCACACTAATGTATCAATTTGTGATACTGAGGCAAGACACCTCTCCGAATCAATAGAGCGCGACATCTTGAATTTTCCCCTGTGTATATAAGAATACCGGCAAGAGATTTCTTGATTTGATCCTCAGTTCCACTAGAGTCTCAACGCGAGTCATAATGGGCTACCCAGTAGAGCTCGATCCTCATAGAGTGCAGTAGGCTTGCACGCCTCAGTGTGCGAGAAAAAAAGACAACGTATTAAAGTTAGATTTTTTTTATTATTTTAGCAAAGTTAGACGCACGCTGGTGTGCATAAGAAAAACGCTTAGACGAAACGGACCTCCGCTTCCATTCATTAAGAACTTCATGAGTACTGAGTACATGTACGCACGCTAGAGCGTACAGGTAGCATCGTCGCGACTAGTACAAGGTTTACGTCTACACGGACAAATTCAGCTCAGACAGCAACGCAACACGACCTAGACAGCCACGTGGTCCAGGTCGACCTCAGTACATTTCACTTATTCAGGTAAGATTCAGACGGAATGAATCCTTGCCTCCAATCAGTTAGAACTTCAAGAGTAATATGTACGCACACTAGTGCGCACAGGTATCATCGTTGGGTCTGGTATAAGGTTTACAGCTACACGGACCCTGTCAGCTCCTACATCAACGCAACACAATGTTTACAGTTACGCGGTCTGGTTAGGTAAAGGTACAATTTCGTTATTCAGGCAAGATTAAAGACTAAGACGAAACGAATCCCCGACTCCAACCACTCAGAACTCGAAGAGTAATATGCACGCGCGTCAGCGCGCACAGATAGGATCGTCGAAATTGGTACAAGGTCTACGGCTTTACGAATTAGTTCAACTTCAACCACAACGCGTCACAAGGTTCACAGATACGCAGTGTAGGTCAACCCCAGAAACTAGATATGGTCCGTGCACGCGCGAGCGAGCACAGACTGAAGAAAAAATACCAATCCACAAAATCACGAACAGAAACTCCCGCACAAATTCACTAGCATTATATATTATACAAGATAAAATTGTGGCTCGTGAAGAAAGTATGGGCAGGTTCGTCACGGGCAGAAAAACTGCTCGGATTATCGATTTCGCTCTCATTATTTAAGGGGATAGGGTTGGGGGGAGCAGAGGTCCCTTGGGTCCCGATAGAGCTCAACGAATCCTGGAGGGTAACTCAAGTCCCCCGGGTCTTCCCGAGCTCCCCAGGCCCCTCGTCTCAGCTCATCTCGGTTTGTCTCAAATCAATTCGGCCAGTCTCGGCTCGTCGCGACCAATTCGACTTGCCTCAACATGATAAGACTGATCTCGACGCACCTCGACCAGCCTCGATGCGGCTCTCATCCTCTGCGATAGTGATCATGTGGACTGTAATAACAAAACTTTCCACTCAAGCATTTTATGATGGGAGTGGGGTGGCAGAGGTGACTCGGGTTCAAAAGAGCCCGACGAATCCTAGAGAGTAACTCAAATTCCACAAGCTTCCCGGGTCCTCTCAGATTGTCTCAAATCATTTCAGCCAGTCTCGGGTCGTCGCGACCAACTCAACTCGCCTCAACATGCTTCGACTGATCTCGACACACCTCGACCAGTCTTGACGCCACCCTCGCCCTCTGCGCCAGTAATCCGCTGACTGTAATGGTTAATTGTTCTTCTCAAGCATTTCAAATCTATATACATTTTTCTGTGTATGAGTTTTACAGCATGTGGAGAGGGAAGCAGGGGTCCCAGGGTTCAGAGGAGCCTCAAGTTTCTCAGGGGGGTCCCAAAGGGTCTCAAGGGTGTCTCAAAGGGCCCCGGAAGGGTCCAAGTGGGTCCCCCTAAATCCTCCTGGCCTTCCAAGTCTCCCGGGTTCTCGGAACACCCGGGTCCCACGAGTCCCGCGGGTCCCACGAGTACCCCCCATTTCCGGGTCACCTAGTCTCAACCAGCCTTGGTTCGTCTCGACTCGTCGTCTCGCCAGTCGACTAGTCTCCACTCGCCTCAAACTGATTCGACTCACCTCGCCCCCTCCACGCACAGTGCCATTCAAGACTTTCACTCTCTAAGATCAACATAAACAATATTTCACCATTTAGCCCTCAAAACGCCTAGCTGTGCTCGGACATTTATAAGGCCCCCGGGAGAGCGCAAATTCTCCCACCGTAGGTTGGACTAGACTAACTATTACACCGCTTAGTCCACCTTGGGCCCCTGCGGGCGTCTAACGACACATAATTACATAACTAATCCAAAATTGATCACCATGAAAAAAGGGCACAGCTAAATAATAGAGCCTACGAAATAATAAATACTAAAATAAAATGTTAATTATATATAAAATGAATAATCATCCATCTATCATAAAAGAGATTTTTTCTACTGCAATAATCCTGAAATTGCATTTAGGGCAGTGTCAAAAACGTTGGTCAAACTGCTGCTGGGTTGTCTGTCCACTTCACAACGAAAATTAAGTTGCCAGTTAGAGCATGGAAGCAGCAGCTATTTTGAAAAGTAGTGCATCTAGGATTAACCTATTTGCATCATATAACTCTTCTCATTTGGAAAATGGATTAATAAATCAATTTGAGCTGATAAACATTTAATAGGGTATAACCATACAAAAATAAATGTAGTGGAGCTAAAGTTTGAGCGCTGCAAAACAATCCTTGAACAGCCGGTAATGCAGGCTCTCTAATATTTGTAGCAGGGACAGTCAGAAAAAGGTTGCTGCTACTTAGCTCTTCCACACGGAGTTTTTCTTTATATGTCCAGGCTGTTCCGATGGGGAAAGCTGAACATTAAATCGATATGTAAAGGACAAAACCGGGTCAACACATTCACATTTTTTAGTTCATAGCAGTCTATTACACTGTCCGTATCGCTAATGGGAACCACGGTTCATTAAGTTGCTAAGTGAAACTAACTGTATAAGACATGTTTCGATGTGTAGAAGCACAGTTCATCTTTAAAAAATACAATCATTTTTCAGGAATACATTTAATAGGACAAATAATTTTTAGTAAATTAAATACAGTAAAATTAATTAGGTAGGCAACGTAGGAGTCCAAAGAATTCATATTGTATTTCCTTCGCTTATAATTCCTTCACTGTTTGTGAACTAAAACGAGGAAGCAAACTTAATTTTTTTTTCGTTAGAAAATAGATTTTTTTTAATGAGAATAAATGATTAGAGTCGCCCAAACATCTAGAAAACCACATTAACCTGGGTCAGATCAGGCAACTGCCCGTGGACGTACAGAAGTTGTAGTTACCTAAAAAGATTGGTGCATTTCTAACACACCTATTGTATGACCATTTCACAAATTACATTTTACACTCCTTGGCCGTTAAGAGTTGGTTGTTTGTTAGGAGCAACGAATCTCACATTAAAATATGAGTCATCATAGAAAGGACAGTAGAGAATGTTGGCTGTTGTGTAGGTAAATCAAGATGTTTCATAGGCAGAGTGAGCATAAAATTCAAGAAAATACTGTGAGACACTACAATTTATCAAGAACCTAAAACATTGCGCATAAACGTTAACATTGTAAGTTGTACAGCCCATTATATAATAATAATACAATATAAGCAACATTTAGAAGCAAACACATATCGTAAATAGTTGAGTTAGTTGGCAGACAAACATTTAGAACATAAACAGTGAGCAAGGTTCAAAAATGACTCTTAGCAGATGCTACTTAATATATATACAGTTCAAGCTCACAATACAGAATTATTGAGCTTGTTAGTAAATTCTGTAGCGAAGAGCATCGCAGATCACAAAATGCTCCTATTATGAAAGTTTATTAAATTGCGATGCCAGAACCTTGACAATCACATAATACAAACCTGTTCTCTAACGCCAATGTATGTAACAATTTACCGATTACAAGCCCGTTCTCTAACGTCAATAGACGGAACAAATTTTGATGGTCCTATAATTATATTATTTCAATAGCGGTTATACAAACAACTACTGAAGACAGACACTAAAAATAAAACCCGTGCCCAATTTGAGGTATAATTTCACTTCAACTTTCGTGCTTTTGTTCTCGGAAGTATGCATACCGTATCGTGCTGGACAGAGTAAACAAGGCCACCCGGTATTTGCATGTTAAATTATGCTTAAAAAATAGTGTATTAAAAAATGACAAAAAACGAGAATGAGGTTGTAGGAGGCGATCCCTTGGGATGGAATGATGCCATTAGCGGCATATAATAGTTAAGTACGAACATGAGGCAGTTTAGTACGAATAAGTGAGTTAAGTAAGAACAAGTGGCAGTTAAGTATGAACTAGCGGTCATTAAATACGACCTAACGACAGTTTAGTACTAACAACAGGTAGTTCAGTACGAAGACTCAAAGATTAAGTACGGATGCACGCCTGGCGAACAGGTGCAGTGTTTGGCTTCGTGAACCTAAAAAACCGTCCGCAATATCCCTCGACACATGAACAATTATCTACACGGTATTTAGTAAAGTAAGTGAATAGGCTTCGTAGCGTGAAAGTGAAATTTAAAATACCTTGCCGAGGCGCCACAAGGGCGTTTCTCATCAGCGAGTGATTCATGCTTGCTAATTGCCGCTTGGTGGCAGGAAGGACATAGGGGCGCGAACGATCCCATGTCTGCGTCCATTATATGGCTGTGAGTTATCCACAAGTGTCCTGTGCACAGGCGGTTGATAGATATTGAGTCTCCTCTAAGAAAAATGGATCCCCATTCTCCAATGAGTGTTTAACTGAAAGTATTCTGTCAACATTTTTGACACGCATTATTCCAAAAACATATTATGTAGTTGATGATAGGGAATCAATCTATGTAGTGGAGTGGATAATATGTTCTTAACGAGCGGATGCCAGTCAAGCGAGGGAAACTGCGAGCTAATTTTTCCTAAATTCCCGCATTACCCAAGATCTTGCAGAATTCAACCGGTTGGCCAACCTCGGACGATAGCTGCAGAGAAAATGGAGGCTTCTTGTGGTAGGATAGCCGAACGTGTGCTTGCCTCGCATAGCTTTACGGAATTTTGGAAAATCTGGGTTGACTGGTGGTGGATTGATCATGAACGGCCAGCTAGTATTGCGAGTGATGTTGACTGTGGCCAGTAAATTATCCACGCGTAGGGAAAATGGCGCGAACAGATCATTAATATAACCGCAAAGAGGCGTTCATCAGAAATATCAGTGATGTGGTCGATGGTTGGGTTGTTGATTAAGCACCCAGTCTTAAAGTAGTATTATAGCGCAAGTTCATTTCGTAATTTCTGTGATTCGACGGGAGTGGAACGGAAATTGCCGGTTGTGATGCGGAAATTGTTTGCGATGATCGCGAGGGATTCGAGATTCGTTTTAGCTGCTGAATATAAACAACAGCTCCATATTATCACCGCTAGAATAATCGTGGAGCTACTATAACAATTACAACAACACAAGTTACATCCAAGTCTCCTGCCCAACAGGTTAGCCGATGGAGTTTTCGTTAGTACAAAAAATTGCGCGTTGTCCCGATTTTAATAGAATTTGAACTAGGAAAAAAAGGTTTCCGTATAATTGCATCACACTACGATACCTTTCCAATGATGCATTGTACAACATGATAGTTTTAAAACTGTACGGGACGAGCCGATGTTAAAACTATGTAATTTTTTTCTGATTTGAAAAAAAATGTTTTAGTGTCCAACAAAATCTTTCAACGATGTATTGCAAGCCACAAAGAATTTATAACTGTTGGAGGAGTATCTATTTTAGTGATAGCGTTACAACGGCCAGACACACGGACAAACACTTTTTTAAAATCAGGGTCCAAAACCCTCCGACACGATACATGACGTCGGTCATTCTACTTAATAGAGTAACGCACTGAAAACAATGTCTTCTCGCTGGGGCTGGGAGACATAATAAATTTTGTTATCTCAATTCTCACGATAAAAAGCTATTTCTCGGTAATGTAGTAGGAGCCATAGTTGTAGCATAGCGTTTCTGCTTTTTTATAAAAAGCAGAAGCGCATGCTAACACTAAGGCTCTCACGAATGGAAGAGAATATAAATTCTACTATCTCGATTCTCTCGATAAAAAACTATTTCTCAGTAATGTACTATGAGCCATAGTGTTAGCATGCGCTTCTGCTCTTTATTAAAAAGCATAAGCGCTATGCTCCAACAATGGCTCTTACGAAATGGAAGAGAATACTGCGTATTGATGTAACTTCGAAGAGAAAGCTATAGAAGAATCCGTACTTATCCTACAATCGCTCCTTTTGTTACCTAACCGTTAAAAAATTGGAAATGATCATCTTTTATTCCAACTTTCAGCATATCAGAAAAATGGACAAGCTTGAAAGGATTATAAATATAAATTGACGTACTACTAGGATGAAATCCTCAGACCGTCACAGGCATATTTGCTTTACTAAACCTTAGCCGAGGCCAAATATGCAACGTTAAACATAAAAGGCATCGATCATGGTGTGCATAAAGTGCTATGAATCAGATGGGCAATATACATTACACTTTAGGGGACAAGGTATTAATCAGTGATTGCGTGGTATCGATGTATTAGGAGCAGCAAAGACTACTATGAAGCACGCCCTACTTAAGACATCGTACGCAGTAGTGGATCACACGCAATGGTACGAGTTCTCTGAGACGTCATACAGTGAAAGCTGCCAGGTTGGTATAATACAACTACCATATTAAAAAATTAGTAAAGCATGTAGAAAATGATGCGTTGCCAAGTAGGGCAGCAAGTGCAGTATAATACATTGTATAGTTTCAAATACAGAAAATACAGTGCTGTTACTGAAAATAATTAGTCACATAGTGTCAATAAGGCATCCGCAGCAGCATAAAATGCAATAAAACTTCAGATGCCGCAGTGGGAAAAGGCCACAGTACAATGCGCTTCAATGAGGCATCAGCGGCAGTATGCCGAAATTATTTAAGGCACCACAATGGGATGAGGTCAGTGGACAATTTATGACGATGAGACATCAGCTCCACGACGAGACTGTTTCGATTCCGAACTCGATAAAATGCAGCATTTAATCATTCAAATATTGCACGCAGTCATTCACTCTAGGTGCAAAATAAGACACGGGTAGCACAAGGCACATCTTGAGACGAGAGGAACATGCAGCAACAGTACGTGATCCTGGGCGAGCTATCAGTGCTCGTGTATTGGCTGCACAAGGCATTTCGTGAGGCGAGGGCAACATGCAGCAACAGCACGTGATCCTGGGCGATATCAGTGCTCATGGATTGGCTGTACAAGGCATTTCTTGAGGTGAGGGCAACATGCAGCAACAGCACGTGATCCTTGAGCGGGCTATCAGTGCTGATGTATTGGTACTACAAGGCACATCTTGAGACGAGAGGAACATGCAGCAACAGCACGTGATTCTGGGCGAGCTATCAGTGCTCGTGTGTTGGCTGTACAAGGCATTTCTTGAGGCGAGGGCAACATGCAGCCACAGCACGTGATCCTTGAGCGGACTATCAGTGCTGATGGATTGGCTGTACAAGGCATTTCTTGAGGCGAGAGCAACATGCAGCAACAGCACGTGATCCTTGAGCGGGCTATCAGTGCTCGTGTGTTGGCTGTACAAGGCATTTCTTGAGGCGAGGGCAACATGCAGCAACAGCACGTGATCCTGGGCGAGCTATCAGTGCTCGTGTGTTGGCTGTACAAGGCATTTCTTGAGGCGAGGGCAACCTGCAGCAACAGCACGTGATCCTGGGCGATATCAGTGCTCATGGATTGGCTGTACAAGGCAT
>SDVV010044016.1:0-10196 GCA_016164225.1 Gammarus roeselii
TAACAAGGGGAACGTTGTCGTCTCAGGTGAACTTGTCATCAGAGGAAAAGTGACTCAAAGCGCGTTTACAGACGGAGTTCATTTTTTCTATTGAACCGTTGCTCATAGGGTGAAATGCAGAGGTTAGTTTGGTCTTTACTTTTGATTTCCGGAACTTCATTGAAAAACTCGTTCACAAATTCCTCACCTCGATCGCTGACGATCTCGAGAGGACAACCATTTTCAGCGATGAATTGCATCAGGGCCTTTGATACGACTTTAGCGGATTTGCTTGGAAGTGGGTAAACGGAAACGTAATCTGAGAAATGATCCACAATCGTTAGGCAATATTTGTTGCGGGAGTAACTCGTCGGTAATTCGATCAGATCAACAACCACACGTTCCATTGGATAATTAACCAGTATCCATGTCCAACTGATAAAATATATCGACGAGATGTGACCTGAGGTATCCATGTCCAACTGCTAAAATATATCGCCGTGATGTAACCCGAGGTCTCCATGTTCAACTGATAAAATGTATCGACGAGATGTAACCAGAGGTATCCATGTCCACCTGGTAAAATATATCGACGAGATGTAACCCAAGGTCTCCATATCCAACTGTTATAATATATCGACGAGATATAACCCGTGGTCTCCATGCCCAACCGGTAAATTAGCTTGGTACCAGGATCTCTCATCAAGAAAACAGTGGACACTCTCGTAAGGGAACTCCTAAGCACCATACTTTCAGACACTCGCCAAACTGATTGGCATTTAAAGATCTGATCACAGGCTGCAACATAGAAAAACAGAATCAAATTTTCCGCAGAACCTAAGATCAATAACTGTTAATCTACTCCAGCGCTTTACCATTCTTTCGATGTCATTTCGCAAGGTACTCAAAATATCAAATAAACCCTGTTCTGAATGTGGTGCTTCTAGTCAAGAGTAGCAAATCAAACCACACTGACATCCGGAAACACTAATCTTAAGTATCTTTCACCAAGATAGTTCATTCACAGTTTCTACCGGTAATCTCCAACCTAATTGCTTGCAACAGATTTATCAGGCACTGCAAGTCATGCAATGTCTTCTCTGGTGTATTTTCATGAGGGGCATTAACAAGGTATCAGATATTGAAATAGAATTGAACAGTTCTTGTGGTCTCGTCAACTCCATGAAATAACAGTGCCGGTCCAAATGAGTCACTTTGATGAGTACCAGTGGACAACTGAATCTCTTCTTCACCATAATTGAATGCTGTCGGAGACGATAATGCTCACCAGAGCAGAATACAATTCTCAATAACCAACAATGTAGCCTCACGTGGCCTCACCGTCTGGCCTCGACAATCATCAACAAGCCGTATCGGAAGCTAATCGGTCCAAACCTACTCAATTTAGGTTTCAAGGTCTTCCAATTCTAATGGTGGTGTGAGATTTCAACATAAATACTCAGATGTGTAATCAGCGTAATAATGTCTTCCTAATGTCAGTGACAGCGGCAGCGCAATGAAAAGTACCTAAGGCTTATATTGTTTCTTGCAATTAAAACGCGTTTCCAAATAGTCATCGTGCGACACTTTAAACTGTTAACTAATGGAATGAATATAAAATGAGAGGACTTTACATGTTTTGATGCATCAAATAAAATGAAATCATGTACGAAATAGTACCCATTTTTATGAGCACAAATCTGATCCCATCGGATGAAGCTAGCAACGTTGCACGACGACTTTTCACTAGCTCATTCATGTCACGACTTTGCTTAACAGTTTCTTCAGATATATAATTGATGCTGGCTTGCGTTCGTGGACAATGGATTCCATCTCTCCCAACATCAGTAGTGAAGCGGACTGAGGTTGGGGTTATGCGCTGGCCAAGGCTCTTTCGATCGCGGCTGATCACTCTTTCCGAAAATGAGTCCGATAACAATGAGAGACACTTGATGAAGCAGGGAGCAGGACCACCATCCTATTGATATTAGTATTCCATCTATATTTGAAGTTGTAGGCAGCTTATAAGTTGAAAAACTCTTGCCACAGCAGGACAAAACTGAGCAAGAAAATGAAGTTGCGACAAATATGTGTAGGAAAAATTCTGATGTGCCTATGCAAGTTTTATGCGAGGAGTTCAGATCTTCGTTCTAGAAAATGGGTCCCATTGCGAAACTGAAACATAATTTTTGTCTTTTGATGAACTAAATCCTAGAATATCATTTTTTTTCCATCTATTTCGATAATTAAAAGTTGATATAGTCATATAAACTAGATTTTATGAAGCATTTGAAATGGTAAAAACATTATAGTCCTTATTTTTTTTTGTGATGTTTAAAATATGAGCATCGGATCGTGAAAGTAAAGCATTTCCATTTCATTGAGAAATGATTCTCAAATTTGATGGTTCCTTTTATGAGCTTACAACGTCAATGCACCGGAACCGAGATTGTTTACCAAATGAGGTTGCAAAAGTTTTTACACGCGGTCTCCGATTCATTTACATAATCTGTAGAGCCGGAGGAGGAACGTGCCAAGATATCCTGATCACTCATCTCTTTCACTTCAATCATGTTAGCAAATGGTGATTCGAGCATCTAAATATTGGACTATCATCATCATTATGTAATCCGTTTCCATGTTCATCATTCGATGCATCATCCACTATTTTGCTGGCTCAACCAACATATGGCAGTCTAGATGCATAAGCATTCTAGTAAGCTTGAATTTCCATCGATTTTTTTCTTATGCACTCGATAAGACCATGATGTCGTTTTAAGTTTTTTGTAATTCCTTCTGGAGCGAGAATACAAATCGTGAATCGGAATGAAATTTCCATGCATGTTTATTAGTTCCGGACACACAATGTGATCTCATTCATATTTATAACAACAATTTTATATATCACATGTCATCTGCAGTGTTCGTGTAAAGAAGTGGAATGTAACGGGAATAGTACAGGATAAACCACGTCACATGTGTTGTAAGCATTCCAGAGAGAAATTATCAACCAGAATTAGAAGAAATCATAATAAAGAGAACAACATTGCAGTATTGATATTTTTTTTGCTCTACCCTCGGAGCCTATCAGGGGCGTCCCAGTTATACTCAAAATTGCTTCCCAATCAGAGCATAAAGTCACAGGTAAAAGTTAAAAATAACTCCTCAAGGGGATTTGATTTGACAGTTGTTCGAGCAAAAATCTCACATTGGAGTGCAGTTAACAATGATAAAATAAACATGTATCAATAATTGAATGATTCATCCTCTTTGGTGGTGTACACAAACAATCCAATTCCCGGCACCTAGAAATAAAGGATTGTATGTGAACAACAAATTACTCTACTATAAGAATAGTGCGCAAGAATCTAATCATACTTCATGTATTCTTTCTTCAATACCATATCGTTCTAATTTTGTAAAAAACGTTTCTTATCAATTCTTCAATGTCACAGCTTCGCGTTGAAGACTCATTTGCGTGGGTCACATGATAGCCTATGGGTTGCAAGGTAGCTTGTGCAACCCATAGACCTTTAATTATGAAGGAGAGGCTTACATAGGCTTTAATTAGAAAGGAGAGGTTTACATAGAGGAGTCACGTTCTTTGGCAGCAGACAATCTAATCTGCAAGTACTCCTTGGCATGACCAGGTAAGGGAAAACCAACATTTCTGCTACGTTAATCATATTTTAGACGAGAAGTGTCAGTTATATGATTTCATCACCTTCTCTCGCTTCTCCATTAGTGCAAAGGCAGCTCTCTGCTGGAATAAACCAAATGTTGAAGCACAGCTCCTAACATATACTATTTCACACTAGGCAAGACATGCAGTTTTTTTCCGTTATCTTCCTCTACCAATATTCGCAGCGAACGTTCTATTGGATGGAACTCCTAGAGACTAATTGATCTAATAGGAACCTCGGAAACCATCACTCGTTGCTTTAGCGGTAATATTTATTTCATTGTCTGATATAATGACTATATTTGCATATTCTACTTCACGCCATGACGCAGCTTCAAATTATCAGCCAGTGTATTTTCGTACGTGTTCCCAAGCATTGTTTCATCAGGGCAATGATAGCACATACTATCAATATAAAATCGGACTCAGACGATTGTCAACCGGTTCATTGAATTATGTAGAAATTTACATTTGTTTCTGCTTACGCTTATGAGCGGTCTCATTCATCATATGGTCAGCTGCATTCTGACCAACAGTTCAATTACATTTCTCACGTGACCGACTGCTCCCGAGCAAATTGTTGTTGTTTTAACAACTCAGGGTTTTCATTAATATGTTTCACTGGTCAGTGGTCTATGACTTGATGGTGGACATATTTTGTCAAGGAACCTCTGTATCATCTAAGCTTTATAATGATTATGTTTCTCGACTCAGAAAATTTGCTAAAAAAATTATTGAAATGTATTGGAAAATCGTTTCCAGCAGTATGTTCAATATCAACCACATGATAGAATTGGAGTCAGCAAAAATTAGTACCAGCATAATCATTGATTATGTTTATGACGAAAACACAAATAAAAGATTATTAACGAATTCGTTTTAGAGTGGAAAACTAGTCATGACGACTTGGTTCAATTTTCTCTGGAGGATGACTATACAATCTACTGGAATGACAGATCAATGTGTCAGCAATCTTCAAATGCAGTTATAGGCAATGTTACTGAAGCCATAGCTTATAACACTGAAATATTAATTGCATAAATATTTTTTCTACTCGAGTTTTATTATTAGTCAAATCAATAAGCGTTTTTGGTTGTATCTTAATCAAAGCAACAATTATAAAGATATACTTTTCTGTTCATCGTTTCTCGTTAGTTAATTTCAATCTCATAAATTCAATGAAACAAGACATCTGTTTCCATCAGCTATCCACTCAACTTGAGGCAGTTCTCCAAGCCCTGTAACTAATGTGTAGCTGAAGCTAAAACAATAGTTAGCTTGGTCAGATCCTGCTTGTTGCAGAGACAAATGTGCATGGGAGTTAATGATTATCTAATGAAACTGGTGATCAATTTGCCTCATTTAACGCTGTTTTGATTCAACTTGTAGGTCATTTCTGGTTTCACTGTATTAACCATATTATGCACGCCACGAGACGTCTCGACGGAGTCCCGCGTTGCCGCTTTTTCAGGTCTTTATAAATCACAAATTTTCATCGACCAGTTGCTGATCAACTGTTATAACCATATAAAAAAACTGCCATTCAGTCATCATATGTAGCATGAATCTATTTCGCATGTAGTATAGTCAATCGATAAGATCTTGCAAAAAAAAACATGAATAATAAGCCATTTACAAATATGCTTACTGGAACCTTTATCCCACGGCGTATCAGGCGGAGAGCTCTCACATCAACACTACCTTTTCCTACGACAGTCAGTTCCACACTGGAGGTGACAAACACATGGGCAGTCACGACCGTGTGGCGCCGATGTATGTAATTAGGCTATTTGTAGACAAGAACTAACAATTTTCGACATTTTATTGAAGGATTGTGTTGCTGATTAATGAATTGGAAAATGGCTTGAAGGGAAGCAGCAGATAATGGCTTATTGAAGAGATATGAGCCAGTATTATTTTTTTGTAGAATGTTAAACACCACGCCTGGCTAATAGGGTTAACGGAGAATGCAACCCAAATGTGGGCATTTGAGCCGGTGTTCTGGCGATTGGCACTGCAATGTCCAATGCGCTAGAGTTATGCACGTTTCATTTTAAAAGAGCTAGAAAAATATGGGAATATAACTTCATCATTTATTTAAAACATCCCCAAAAATAAGGAGACCCCCAGGCACTACGCTCGCCAGAGGTCAGGCCATCTGATCATAATATGCTGCCTCCGGACCCTGCTGGTGATACCTTATCAACAGATTCGATCTTTGAATTTCAGAATTGATAGACTTACATGCTAATTGTACAATGAAAACGTATTCACCTGAGGCTTCGAGAATGGCGAACTGTCTCACGTAGTGGGATATTAACTTGAAATTGAACTTTGTTAAGTCTAAATAGATAAACAAAAACCGAGCAAAGATGGGGATGTGTTTCATTTTATCCACTAATCAATATTTTATTAATTACATGTCATGTTCCAGTCACATCTACTTCCAGCCTGAATTAGCCATAGTGACATAACATTTCTAAGCAAAAACTAGTATTATTGACTAGTCTTTTTAATTGAAATCCACTTGTTTCTTTCATATTCGAAATATTGCTGAGGAAATTTCTCCCTGCTCGAACTTCAAGCGATAATCATCAAAAAAGTTATTGGGTGCTCGGTCAGGTGTTAACCTCTTTTTCCATTCTCCCGGCTTCACCCCAGAAGCTGCAAGTTTCTGGCAGTATCCTATCCGTGATTTAGTTCAGCACGGCGTTGCCTTATGGCCTGTGAGGCTTTCTTGGCTTAATCATAGTGGCCCCACCATGGGTCACGTATATAACAGGTATTATCTAGTCATTCTGACTGTCTCATGATAATTGATTTCATGTTTCATCAAGGACCATGTAACTGCATTTAGCTAATTTTTTGCGTAACTGGAATATTAGGAATGGATCATCTTTTGCAATTCTCACGAAGATGGTTACCTTCTAAATCATTTCATGTCATATTACAAAATCTCAACAAAGTCGTGTATAATCATTATCGATTTGCAGTAACATAATATGAAATGAGAAATAATGTAACCATCTACTTCATATGATTGAAAAAAAATCCCTTCCACGTCATCAATAGAAACCGCACAACAAGACTCTGACATCACTTAATACACATTCATCAATACGGCCACAAAACACTGCACACACTTATACTGAACCAGGCAGTTAGACAACACATACCCATCATGTTCGTTCGTTGTTTCAAGCCAGCTTCTTCGCCCACATCAAGCTCAAAATTCAGTGGCGAAGTCATGTCCGTAACTTGCCATCCATCAATGAGCGAATCCGAGAGATTGAAACCATTAACGCATAAATAGATGCTGATATTTGTGAGCAGCCGACGAACCTATGACTGGACGTGCTTGCAAACACCATTTTCCGAACCTCACCATCAATATTACGGAAAATCGATATGAGCCTCAACAACAAAAACTCAAATCCCATTGACACAAATTAGGCAATCCTAACACCCAACACTCACACCATACCATCGAACAAGCAACAAGCGGACATACTCAACAAACACTATGAAACACCTGCCACCGACCAGACAACATGATGATACTCAAACAGTTACACAAAGTACAGATCGGCCCTAACATTGATCCTCCCTTTACACCAGCCATGACTATAGCCACTATTTGCCAGACTAAAAATTCATCAGCAACGGATCCAGATGGCACATCATACATTCACATTGAATACCTAGGTCCACACGCCATCGTGGTCCTCATAGGCCTCTTTAACTTTCACATACTACCTAATACAATTCCTATCACTTGGAAACAAGGGAAAATCATACCCATCCTGAAACCCAACAGAGCTCCAACAGATCCAGCTTCATACAGGCCCATTTGTCTTCTCTCGACCCCCTCCAAATCTTGGATAGACTCGGTTTGAACAAAATTAATGTTATATCCCACTCTCCCCCACACAACATGCACGGGTTCAAGACTGAACACTCCATAAACCACACTCATCACCAACTTCACCCAGACCATGCTTGAAGGCCTGATCAAAAAGAAACCAGCTCAACGAACTCTGGGATGAGTCATTGATATTAGTAAGGCTTTCGACACAGTCCCAAGACACGTCCCCATAAACAAAATACTCAAGAAACACATACATCCAACAAACAAGAAATAGCGTACTAATTTCCTCTCTGGCAGACTTGCACACACTGTCTACAATAACAAGACATTGCGTACCCGTTACTACCCCAATGGTGTCCCACAGGGCTCTGTCCATTCACCTCCCTTTTCAATTCCTTCATGCACGACCTGCCCCTTCCAACCGAACCCCACACCAACATCAGCTGGTACGCGTACGACTTCACAATTACCACACAACACCATAAACACGAGACCGCAGCTGCAAGCCTCCAGCAATACCTGAACTCTTCTTGTACTCTGGCTGTTGGACAATAGAATGAAAGTGTTCCCTAGCTATTCTTCCCTAACATTATTAGCACCACACACCAGTGAACACCGCATTTAACCTCACGTCAAGCATAGCAACCCTACCACATGTAACAGACCCACTGTCACACTCTTTGAAGTAACTTATGACACAGGGACGACATTCAACCCTAACAAAAACAACATCGGCACTAAAGCCACACCAGGACTGAACGTGTCCCGGGTACCTACCCCAACCACCTACAGTCACTCAAAGAAATCGATTACAACTTTATTCAAACAACTCAATAGGCCCATAATTGCCTATACCTCTGACCTTGCACCGCCTACACAGACCAAACATATTACCCACTTTCAATGAGAAACCAAAGTCGTCCCTCGCAAACATCAACTTGACATGAGAAGGACTGATTTTTTCAACAAAATTGTAAGCCCGACACATCACTGCCAAAAACCATTGAACTCTCGTCAAACCATAGACACCTACACAACACTCCGGCAACACACTTCGGCCCTCTCCACACGATCATTCCTCGCACTACAGAAAACACAACTATGAACAAACAGATTCGCACAAATTTAAATATTCTTGCATTGGGTGATCATAGGGTCAACACGGTACTACATGGTCATTTACCTGGGGTAGACCACAGTGACCGGGTCTACCTGTCACGGTTGAGGTGCGGGCAACACACGGCTCTCCAGTCATACCAGAATTAAATGCATAATTTTCATTTCAATCTTTGTTTGCGATGCCAGGATTCGTCCGATACGGTCGACCACGTCATGATGTTGTGCCCATCCGTTGCATCTGGCAGACTTGTCCATAATATACACTTCCTCAGGGACGCAGTCATAGTATAAGTGCCTGCATATGCAGAAAAGCTCCCAACATGCACTTGTCGGTGGGTTTCGGGCTTCGGGCTGTGGCACCTCCCTCACAGGGGGAGTTGGGGTCAATCACAAACAACAACAAATCTATACAAACCGCTACAACACTGTTGCATGAAACACCTTGTCAGTTTTTATTCGAAGACCAATAATAGCAGTGATGACATGCAGGCATAACTAATCTTGGAAGTTGTCACCTTGATAATGCCCTCGTAAGTGATCGAATTTTGTTATAAATGCTCGAATACTTATTGCGTGACCAAACCATCGAAAATTTGAGAGTAAGTGGAGTATTAACATAAGTGTATATGGTAGATTTGTCATATCTGAATCACGACTAATACATCAGGAGGCTCCTCTAACCACACCACCCGGAAACCGAAATGATTTAATTTTCTTCTGGCATAATTATTTCCTGAAAATTGGGTTTACCTATATTAATTATTTGATGTGATACTGAAAACACTCAAGTTTCAACTCAACGAATTCAAAATCATACATAATTCTAAAATTTTGGAATGAGATATATTATCTTCATTTCAACCTTGCTAAACAGCAGATCTCAATCTTCCATATTAGGTAATTTGTGTTCATCAGTGAAGCATCAAAAAGCTGGTTTCAACGTCAATGTTAATTATAATAATCAAGCATAGGACCATGCACCATAAATGACGAAAAAAATGCTTTCATTGGGCAATTGTTTACAAGTGTATTCCAAGTGTAGGAAAACAACAACAGGCCTATTGGTCCAAACTAGGTTGCCTTTTGATAGCAAGAGGGTTAGTTCTGTTGAAGAACAACTAGAGGCCTATTGGTCCAAACTGGGTTGCCTTTTGATGGCAAGAGGATTAGTTCTGAAGTAGAACGTTGAAGAGAGCTTCGTGTGTTATTTCTGTTTTTATAGGAAGAGGATTAGTTCTGAATTAGAATGTTGAAGAAAGCTTCGTGAGCCATTTCTGTTTTCATTTTAACAACAGAAAATGGAACGGTTTAGTTATTTATCGGCGATTTATGTAGAACCTATCGAGCCGCGACTTGAACGTTTCGATTGTATTGTTGTTCACAACCTCCGATGGAAGTTTGTTCCATTCTTCGACAACTCTATACGTCAAGAAATTGCGCGTGATGTCGAGTGAGAAACATTTCCCAACGATTTTGTATCCATTGTTCCTAGTCACTCCGTTTGTATCTAGAGTGAAAAGGCTCGCTCGGTCGACATTTTCCTTACCC
>SDVV010044017.1:0-10196 GCA_016164225.1 Gammarus roeselii
GGTGTTATAGTTTTTGTAGGTGTTTTTGGTGTTATAGGTGTTTTAGGTGTTAAGGTGTTTTAGTTGTTTTAGTTGTTATAGGTGTTTTATTTGTTCCAGTTGTTTCAGTTGTTCAAGTTGTTTTAGTTGTTTTAGTTGTTCTAGTTGTTCTAGGTGTTTTAGTTGTTCCAGGTGTTATAAGTGTCATAGGTGTTTTAGGTGTTCTAGGTGTTGTAGGAGTTATAGGTGTTTGGGTGTTATAGGTGTTTTAGGTGTTATAGGTGTTATAGTTGTTATAGATGTTATAGTTGTTCTAGTTGTTATAGTTGTTTTAGTTGTTTTAGTTGTTTTAGGTCTTTTAGTTGTTTAGTTGTTCTAAATGTTTTAGGTATTTTTAGGCGTTCTAGTTGTTATAGCTGTTTTAGTTGTTTAGTTGTTTTAGTTGTTCTAGTTGTTCTAGTTGCTTTAGTTGTTATAGTTGTTTTAGGTGTTTAGTTGTTCCAGGTGTTGCAGTTGTTTTTAGGTGTTATAGTTAATTTATGTGTTTTAGGTGTTTTAGTTGTTTAGGGGTTTTAGTTGTTTAGTTGTTCTAGTTGTTTTAGGTGTTGTAGTTGTTATAAGTATTTAATTGTTTTAGTTGTTCTAGTTATTTAGTTGTTTAGGTGTATTAGTTGTTCAAGGTGTTCTAGGTGTTTTAGTTGTTCTAGGCGTTTTAGTTGTTTATTTGTTTTAGTTGTTTTAGGTGTCCTAGTTGTTCTAAGTGTTCAAGTTGTTCTGGGTGTTATGGGTGTTATAGGTGTTATTGTTTTTTTATGTGTTATAGGTGTTTACAGTCGATTTAGTAGTTCTAGTTGTTTCAGGTGTTATAGTTGTTTCAGTTGTTTAGTTGTTTTAGTTGTTTTTTGTTGTTCCAGTTGTTTAGGTGTTATAGTTGTTTAAGGTGTTATAGTTGTTTTAGTTGTTTTAGTTGTTATAGGAGTTTGAGTTGTTTAGGTGTTTTGGTTGTTCTAGGTTTTCTAGTTGTTAAATGTGTTCTAGTTGTTTACCAGGTGTTTTAGTTGTTTTATGTGTTGTAGGTGTTATAGGTGTTATAGTTGTTTTATGTGTTTTAGTTGTTTTAGGTGTTTAAGTTGATTTATGTGTTATTGTTGTGATAGGCGTTATAGTTGTTCTAAGTGTTTTAGTCGTTTATGGTGTATTAGTTGTTGGTGTTCAAGTTTTTTCAGGTGCTATAGTTTTTTTTGGTAATCTAGTTGTTTAAGTTGTTTAGTTTTTATTTGTGTTTTAGTTGATTTAGGTGTATTAGTTGTTATAGGTGTTATAGTTGTTGCAGGTGTTATAGGTGTTATAGGTGTTTTCGGTGTTATATGTATTTAGGGGTTTTAGTTGTTTTAGTTGTTGTAGTTGTTTTAGTTGTTGTAGGCGTTTTAGTTCTTTTAGTTGTTTTAAATGTTTTAGGTGCTCTAGGCGTTTTAGTTTTTTAGCTGTTTTAGTTGTTTTAGTTGTTTTAGTTGTTCAAGCTGCTTAGTTGTTCTAGCTGTTTTATGTGATTTAGTTGTTGCAGGTGTTGTAGTTGTTTTAGGGGTTTTAGTTGTTTAAGGTGTTTCAGGTGTTATAGTTGTTTAAGGGTTTTAGTTGTTTAGTTGTTCTAGTTGTTTTAGGTGTTGTAGTTGTTCTAGGTATTTGGTTGTTTTAGTTTTTTTTAGTTGTTATAGTTGTTTTAGGTGTGTTAGTTGTTACAGGTGTATTAGTTGTTCAAGGTGTTTTAGGTGTTCAAGTTGTTCTAGGTGTTTCAGTTGTTTCAGGTTTTTAGGTGTTATATGTGTTTTAGTTGTTTGAGGTGTTGTAGTTGTTTTAGTTGCCTTAGTTGTTTTAGTTGTTATAGGAGTTTTAGTTGTTCAGGTGTTTGGTTGTTTTAGGTGTTCTAGTTGTTATATGTGTTCTAGTTGTTTGAGGTGTTGCAGTTGATTTAGGTGTCATAGTTGTGCTAGGTGTTTTAGTTGTTTTAAGTGTTATAGTCGTTTATGGTGTGTTAGTTGTTGTAGGTGTTCAAGTTGTTCTTGGTGTTATAGTTGTTTATAGTGTTTTAGTTGTTTAAGTTGTTTTCGTTTTTATATGTGTTATAGTTGATTTCGGTTTCGTAGTTGTTTCATGTGTTTTAGTTTTTGTAGGTGTTTGTTATGTTCTAAGTGTTATTGGTGTTAAGGTGTTTAGTTGTTTAAGTTGGTTTAGTTGTTTTAGTTGGTTTAGTTGTTATAGGTGTTTTATTAGTTTTAGTTGTTTCATTTGTTCGAGTTGTTTCAGTTGTTCTAGTTGTTTTAGTTGTTCTAGGTGTTTTAGTTGTTCCACGTGTTATAGGTTTTAGGTGTTTTAGGCGTTCTGGGTGTTGTAGGTGTTATATGTGTTTTGGGTGTTATAGGTGTTCTAGGTGTAATAGGTGTTATAGTTGTTATAGTTGTTTAGTTGTTTTAGTTGTTTCAGTTGTTTTATTTGTTATAGTTGTTTCATGTGTTTTAATTGTTCTAGTTGTTTTAAATGTTTTAGGTATATTAGGCGTTTTAGTTGTTTTAGCTGTTTTAGATATTTAGTTGTTTTAGTTATTCGAGTTGTTCTAGTTGTTTCAGTTGTTTTGGGTGTTTTTTGTTGTTTCAGGTGTTGCAGTGGTTTTTAGGTGTTTAGTTGTTTCAGGTGTTTTAGGTGTTTTAGTTGTTTAGGGGTTTTAGTTGTTTAGTTGTTCTAGTTGTTTAAGGTTTTGTAGTTGTTATAGGTGTTCAATTGTTTTAGTTGTTCTAGTTGTTTAGTTGTCTAGGTGTATTAGTTGTTCAAGGTGTTTTAGGTGTTTTAGTTGTTCCAGGTGTTTTAGTTGTTTAGTTGTTTTAGTTGTTTCATTTGTTGTAGGTGTTCTAGTCGTTCTAGATGTTCTAGTTTTTCTAGTTTTTATAGGTGTTATAGGTGTTCAAGTTGTTTTAGGTGTTATAGGTGTTTTAGTTAATTTAGTTGTGCTAGTTGTTATAGGTGTTATAGTTGTTTTAGTGGTTTTAGGTGATAGTTGTTTTTTGTTGTTCCAGTTGTTTTAGGTTTTATAGTTGTTTAACGTGTTATAGTTGTTTTAGTTGTTTAGTAGTTTTAGTTATTATAGGAGTTTTAGTTGTTTAAGGTGTTTTGTTTGTTTTAGGTTTCCTAGTTGTTAAATGTGTTCTAGTTGTTTTCTAGGTGTTTTTTTTAGTTGTTGTATGTGTTTTTAGGTGTTGTAGGTGTTATTGTTGTTGAATGTGTTTTAGTTGTTATAGTTTTTTTTTCTATATAGGTGTTACAGTTGTGCTAAGTGTTATAGTTGTTTAAGTGTTTTAGTCGTTTATGGTGATTTAGTCGTCGGTGTTCAAGTTGTTTTAGGTGCTATAGTTGTTTTTGGTGTTTTAGTTGTTTAAGTTGTTATAGTTTTTATTTGTGTTTTAGTTGATTAATGTGTCGTTGTTGTTATAGGTGTTTTAGTTGTTGCAGGTGTTTTAGGTGTTTTCGGTGTTATAGGTGTTTAGGTGTTTTAGTTGTTTTAGTTATTTTAGTTGCTATAGGTGTTTTAATTGTTTTAGATGTTTTAGTTGTTCTATTTGTTCTAGTTGTTATAGTTGTTTTGGTTGATCTAGGTGTTGCATTTGTTTTAGGTGTTTTAATGTTGTAGGTGTTTCAGTTGTTTAAGCTGTATTGTTGTTTTATATGTTTTAGTTGATTTAGGTGTTCTAGTTGTTTGAGTTGTTTGGTTGTTTTAGTTGTTTTAGTTGTTTAAGTTGTTTTAGTTGTTTTAGGTGTTTAAGTTGTTCTAGTTGTTTTATTTGTTTAAGTTGTTTTATATGTTTTAGTTGATTTAGGTGTTTTAGTTGTTTGAGTTGTTTAGTTGTTTTAGTTGTTATAGGTGTTATAGTTGTTTTTTGTTGTTCCAGTTGTTTAGGTGTTATAGTTGTTCAAGGTGTTATAGTTGTTATATTTGTTTTAGTTGTTTTAGTTGTTCTAGTTGTTCTAGTTGTTATAGTTGTTGTGGTTGTTCAAGGTGTTACAGTTGTTCTAGGTGTTATAGGTGTTTTTAGGTGTTCTAGGTGTTCTAGGTGTTGTATGTGTTTTAGGTGTTTTGGGTGTTATAGGTGTTCTAGGTGTTATAGGTGTTATAGTTGTTGTAGTTGTTTTAGTTGTTTTAGTTGTTTTAGTTGTTTTAGTTGTTATAGTTGTTCTAGTTGTTTTAGTTGTTTTAGGTGTTTTAGTTGTTTAGGTGTTATAGTAGTTGTAGGTGTTTTAGTTGTTTTATGTGTTGTAGGTGTTTTAGTTGTTTCAGTTGTTTTAGTTGTTTTAGTTGTTGCAGTTGTTTTAGTTGTTCTAGTTGTTTTTAGTTGTTTCGGTGGTTTAGTAGTTTAAGGTATTGTAGTTGTTTTAGGTGTTTTAGTTGTTTCAGTTGTTTTATGTGTTTCAGTTGTTATAGGTGTTTCAGTTGTTTTATATGTTTTAGTTGTTATAGGTGTTTCAGGTGTTGTAGGTGTTCAAGGCGTTTTAGGTATTGTAGATTTTATAGTTGTTCTAGGTGTTTTAGCTGTTTTAGGTGTTTTAGTTGTTCAAGTTATTCTAGGTGATATAGTTGTTTCAGGTGGTTTAGTTGTTTTAGGTGTTATAGTTGTTATAGGCGCTTAGGTGTTTTAGGTGTTCTAAATGTTTGAGGATTTTTAGGTGTTTTAGTTGTTCTAGGCGTTTTTGTTGATTCAGTTGTTATAGTTGTTTTAGTTGTTTTAGATATTCTAGTTTTTTTAGTTATATTATGTGATTTAGTTGTTTTAAGTGTTTTAATTCTTTTAGTTTCTCTATTTGTTATAGGTGTTTTAGGTATTTTAGGTGTTGTAGGTGTTGTAGGTGTTCTAGGTGTTTTAGGTTTTTTAGGTGTTTTAGTTGTTCTAGGTGTTTTAGTTGTTTCAGTTGTTATAGTTGTTTTATTTGTTTTATGTGTTGTTATGTGTTTTAGGTGTTATAGTTGTTGTAAGTGTTTTAGTTGTTTTAGGTGTTTTAATGGATTTAGGTGTAATAGTTGTGCTAGGTGTTATAGTTGTTTTAAGTGTTTTAGTCGTTTATGGTGATTTAGTTGTTGGTGTTCAAGTTGTTTTGGTGCTATAGTTGTTTCTGGTGTTTTAGTTGTTTAAGTTGTTTTAGTTTTTATTTGTGTTTTAGTTGATTTAGGTGTCTTAGTTGTTATAGGGGTTTTAGTTGTTGCAGGTGTTTTAGGTGTTTTAGGTGTTTCTAGTTGTTTAAGTTGTTTTAGTTTTTATTTGTGTTTAAGTTGATTTAGGGGTATTAGTTGTTATAGGTGTTTTAGTTGTTGTAGGTGTTTTAGTTGTTTAGTTGTTTTAGTTGTTTCAGTTGTTTTAGGTGTTCTAGTTGTTCTAGATGTTCTAGTTGTTCTAGGTGTTTTAGGTGTTATAGGTGTTCAAGTTGTTTTTGGTGTTATAGGTGTTTTAGTTGATTTAGTTGTACTAGTTGTTATTGGTGTTATAGTTGTTTCAGTTGTTTTAGTTTTTTTTGTTGTTTTTTGTCGTACCAGTTGTTTTAGGTGTTATAGTTCTTTAAGGTTTTATAGTTGTTTTAGTTGTTTAGTTGTTTTAGTTGTTATAGGAGTTTTAGTTGTTTAGGTGTTTTGGTTGTTTTAGGTTTCCTAGTTGTTAAATGTGTTCTAGTTGTTTTCTAGGTGTTATAGTTGTTTTATGTGTTGTTAGGTGTTTTAGGTGTTATAGTTGTTGTATGTGTTTTAGTTGTTTTAGGTGTTATAGTGGATTTAGGTGTTATAGTTGTGCTAAGTGTTATAGTTGTTTTAAGTGTTTTAATCGTTTATGGTGATTCAGTTGTTGGTGTTCAAGTTGTTTTAGGTGCTATAGTTGTTTTTGGTGTTATAGTTGTTTAAGTTGTTATAGTTTTTATTTGTGTTTTAGTTGATTAAGGTGTCTTTGTTGTTATAGGTGTTTTAGTTTTTGCAGGTGTTTTAGGTGTTTCAGGTGTTTTCGGTGTTATAGGTGTTTAGGTGTTTTAGTTGTTTTAGTTATTTTAGTTGCTATAGGTGTTTTATTTGTTTTAGATGTTTTAGTTGTTCTATTTGTTCTAGTTGTTATAGTTGTTTCGGCTGTTCTAGGTGTTGCATTTGTTTTAGGTGTTTTAGTTGTTGTAGGTGTTTAAGTTGTTTAGTTGTTTTATATGTTTTAGTTGATTTAGGTGTTCTAGTTGTTTGAGTTGTTTAGTTGTTTTAGTTGTTTTAGTTGTTTAAGTTGTTTTAGTTGTTTTAGGTGTTTAAGTTGTTCTAGTTGTTTTATTTGTTTAAGTTGTTTTATATGTTTTAGTTGATTTAGGTGTTTTAGTTGTTTGAGTTGTTTAGTTGTTTTAGTTGTTTAAGGTGTTATAGTTGTTTTTTGTTGTTCCAGTTGTTTAGGTGTTATAGTTGTTTTAGGTGTTATAGTTGTTATATTTGTTTTAGTTGTTTTAGTTGTTCTAGTTGTTCTAGTTGTTATAGTTGTTGTGGTTGTTCTAGGTGTTAAAGTTGTTCTAGGTGTTATAGGTGTTTTAGGTGTTCTAGGTGGTCTAGGTGTTGTATGTGTTTTAGGTGTTTTGGGTGTTATAGGTGTTCCAGGTGTTATAGGTGTTATAGTTGTTGTAATTGTTTTAGTTGTTTTAGTTGTTTTAGTTGTTTTAGTTGTTATAGTTGTTTTAGTTGTTTTAGTTGTTTTAGGTGTTTTAGTTGTTTATGTGTTATAGTAGTTGTAGGTGTTTTAGTTGTTTTATGTGTTGTAGGTGTTTTAGTTGTTTCAGTTGTTATAGTTGTTTTAGTTGTTGCAGTTGTTTTAGTTGTTCTAGTTGTTTTTAGTTGTTTCGGTGGTTTAGTAGTTTAAGGTATTGTAGTTGTTTTAGGTGTTTTAGTTGTTTCAGTTGTTTTATGTGTTTCAGTTGTTATAGGTGTTTTAGTTGTTTTATATGTTTTAGTTGTTATAGGTGTTTTAGGTGTTGTAGGTGTTCAAGGCGTTTTAGGAATTGTAGATTTTATAGTTTTTCTAGGTGTTTTAGCTGTTTTAGGTGTTTTAGTTGTTCAAGTTATTCTAGGTGATATAGTTGTTTCAGGTGGTTTAGTTGTTTTAGGTGTTATAGTTGTTATAGGCGCTTAGGTGTTTTAGGTGTTCTAAATGTTTGAGGATTTTTAGGTGTTTTAGTTGTTCTAGGCGTTTTTGTTGATTCAGTTGTTATAGTTGTTTTAGTTTTTTAGATGTTCAAGTTTTTTTAGTTATATTATGTGATTTAGTTGATTTAGGTGTTTTAATTCTTTTAGTTTCTCTATTTGTTATAGGTTTTTTAGGTGTTGTAAGTGTTGAAGGTGTTCTAGGTGTTTTAGGTTTTTTAGGAGTTTTAGTTGTTCTAGGTGTTTTAGTTGTTTCAGTTGTTATAGTTGTTTTAGTTGTTTTATGTGTTGTTAGGTGTTTTAGGTGTTATAGTTGTTGTAAGTGTTTTAGTTGTTTTAGGTGTTTTAATGGATTTAGGTGTAATAGTTGTGCTAGGTGTTATAGTTGTTTTAAGTGTTTTAGTCGTTTATGGTGATTTAGTTGTTGGTGTTCAAGTTGTTTTAGGTGCTATAGTTGTTTTTGGTGTTTTAGTTGTTTAAGTTGTTTTAGTTTTTATTTGTGTTTTAGTTGATTTAGGTGTCTTAGTTGTTATAGGGGTTTTAGTTGTTGCAGGTGTTTTAGGTGTTTTCATTGTTATATGTTTTTAGGTGTTCTAGTTGTTTTAGTTTTGTTTTGTTAGTTGTTCCAGTTGTTCTAATTGTTTTAGTTGTTTTGGTTGTTCTAGGTGTTGCATTTGTTTTAGGTGTTTCAGTTGTTGTAAGTGTTTCAGTTGTTTAAGTTGTTTTAGTTGTTTTATATGTTTTAGTTGATTTAGGTGTTTTAGTTGTTTGAGTTGCTTGGTTGTTTTAGTTGCTTTAGTTGTTTGAGTTGTTTTTGTTGTTATAGGTGTTTTAGTTGTTCTAGTAGTTTTATTTGTTTTAGTTGTTTTATATGTATCTAGTTATTTAGGTGCTTAGTTGTTCTTGTTGTTATATGTGTTTTATTAGTTCTAGTTGTTTCATTTGTTCTAATTGTTTCAGTTGTTTTAGTTGTTTTAGTTGTTTTATGTGTTTAGTTGTTCCAGGTGTTAAAGGTGTTTTAGGTGTTATTGGTGTCCTGGGTGTTGTAGGTGTTTTAGGTGTTTTGGGTGTTATAGGTGTTCTAGGTGTTATATGTAGGTGTTATAGTTGTTATAGTTGTTTTAGTTGTTTTAGTTGTTTCAGTTGTTTTATTTGTTTCAGTTGCTTTAGATGTTTTAGTTGTTCTAGTTGTTTTAAATGTTTTAGGTATTTTAGGCGTTTTAGTTGTGTTAGCTGTTTTAGTTGTTTAGTTGTTTAAGTTGTTCTAGTTTTTCTAGTTGTTTCAGTTGTTTTAGTTGTTTTAGGTGTTTTTGTTGTTCCAGGTGTTGCAGTTGTTTGTAGGTGTTTAGTTGTTTCAGGTGTTTTAGGTGTTTTAGTTGTTTAGGGGTTTTGGTTGTTTAGTTGTTCTAGTTGTTTTAGGTTTTGTAGTTGTTATAGGTGTTTAATTGTTTCAGTTGTTTAGTTGTTTAGTTGTTTAGGTGTATTAGTTGTTCAAGGTGTTTTAGGTGTTCTAGTTGTTCTAGGTGTTTTAGTTGTTTAGTTGTTTTAGTTGTTTCAGTTGTTTTAGGTATTCTAGTTGTTCTAGATGTTCTAGTTGTTCTAGGTGTTACAGGTGTTATAGGTGTTCTAGTTCTCCTAGGTGTTATAGGTGTTTTAAGTGATTTAGTTGTTCAAGTTGTTATAGGTGTTATTGTTGTTTCAGTTGTTTTAGGTGTTTTATTGTTTTTTTGTTGATCCAGTTGTTATAGGTGTTATAGTTGTTTAAGGTGTTATAGTTGTTTCAGTTGTTTAGTTGTTTTAGTTGTTATAGGAGTTTTAGTTGTGTAGGTGTTTTGGTTGTTTTAGGTGTTTTAGTTGATTAAGGTGTTATAGCTGTGCTAGGTGTTATAGTTGTTTTAAGTGTTTTAGTCGTTTATGGTGATTTAGTTGTTGGTGTTCAAGTTGTTTTAGGTGCTATAGTTGTTTATTGGTGTTCTAGTTGTTTTAGTTTTTATTTGTGTTTTAATTGATTTAGGTGTCCTAGTTGTTATGGGTATTTTAAATGTTGCAGGTATTTTAGGTGTTTTAGGTGTTTTCGTTGTTATAGGTGTTTAGGTGTTCTAGTTGTTTTAGTTATTTTAGTTGCTATAGGTGTTTTATTTGTTTTAGTTGTTTTAGTTGTTCTAGTTGTTCTAGTTGTTCTAGGTGTTGGAGTTGTTTTGGTTGTTCTAGGTGTTACATTTGCTCTAGGTTTCAGAGGTGTTTTAGGTGTTGTAGGTGTTCTAGGTGTTGTATGGGTTTTAGGTGTTTTGGGTGTTTTAGGTATTCTAGGTGTTAAAGGTGTTATAGTTGTTGTAGTTGTTTTAGTTGTTTTAGTTGTTTTATTTGTTCTAGTTGTTGTAGGTGTTTTAGTTGTATAGGTGTTATAGTAGTTGTAGTTGTTTTAGTTGTTTTATGTACCCTAGGTGTTTTAGTTGTTTTAGTTGTTTTAGTCGTTTTAGTTGTTTTAGTTGTTATATGTGTTATAGTTGTTATAGGTGTTTTAGTTGTTTTATATGTTTTAGTTGTTATAGGTGTTTTAGGTGTTGTAGGTGTTCAAGGCGTTTTAGGTATTGTAGGTTTTATAGCTGTTCTAGGTGTTTTAGTTGTTCAAGTTATTCTAGGTGATATAGTTGCTTCAGGTGCTTTAGTTGTTGTAGGTGTTATAGTTGTTAGAGGTGCTTTAGTTGTTATAGGTGTTCTAGGTGTTTTAGGTATTGTTGGTGTTTTAGTTGTTATAGGTGTTTAAGTTGTTTCAGTTATTATAGTTGTTTTAGTTGTTTATATGTTCTTGTTGTTCTAGTTGTTATAGTTGTTTTGGTTGTTCTAGGTGTTGCATTTGTTTTAGGTGTTTTAGTTGTTGTAGGTGTTTCAGTTGTTTCAGTTGTTGTAGTTGTTTTATATGTTATAGTTGATTAAGGTGTTTTAGTTGTTTGAGTTGTTTAGTTGTTTAGTTGTTTTAGTTGTTTAAGTTGTTTTAGTTGTTTTAGGTGTTTTAGTTGTTCTAGTTGTT
>SDVV010044018.1:0-10196 GCA_016164225.1 Gammarus roeselii
ACCATGTGCCGAGTTCGCTGTAAACGCGCATTGCTGCGACGCATCTATGAAGACTAGGGGGGTGACCATGTGCCAAGCTCGCTGTAAACACGCTATGCTGCGACGCATCTATGAAGACTAGGGGGGTGACCATGTGCCAAGCTCGCTGTAAACGCGCATTGCTGCGACGCATCTATGAAGACTAGGGGAGTGACCATGTGCCGAGTTCGCTGTAAACGCGCATGGCTGCGACGCATTTTTTTTAAATAGGCCTCAACCACTATTTTTTTCCAGTGCAGCTTTCATCGGCAAAATATACAATCGAGAATCAAACATAATTGAATTGCGTTATAAGAAGTGCCTAATTTAGATTTATAGAAAGTGGTAATGACGAATAATGCGCTGCGAGAATGGGGACTTAAAATCCAGCATTGCATGCGGACTGGCGTCCTATGCATTCTGGATAAGCAGTTCATGAGCCCCAGACCATGTGACTCCACATTACTAAACAATTCATATCACTTCAGAAAAAACTAGTAAGAACAAGTCACACGTTTCCCCTCTAATGACTGTGGCCTACAACCACCTTAAAACTACCTACATAATAGAGGGGGATATTTATTGGGCAATGCATCAGAAAAAACAGCAAATTTAACCCTAGCATTAGTTTAGTTTCCCCGTTGCCACCGTGACATTGATTGCTGTCACTCAGCGACTCATCCCATTACGGCATCCTCGTTCCCCGAAGGCAGATGAGGGCAGACCTGAGTAGGGAGAAACTGAGTCGGCATTGCAGCCAGGCAGTCACAGTACTTTTTGGTAATTATCTGTATTCAGCGAGAAACCCTGAAAGTTTGCGCTAGTAAGCATGGCACTCTGATCCGGATGACAACCTTCCCGAAATTGAAAATATCAATGCAGTGAAACTTCCCATTTCGACTTGGAGAATTCTATCATTGTATGCTCGTCGTTTTTCAGATTCGTGCTGACGATGAGTTGCCTGCAGACTCTTGTGTCGGTAGGACGGAGCAACTGGGCGAAATACCCTTACGTCAAAGAATGCTCTTTGTCCACTGACCGAAAATCCACGGGCACTGATGTCGACTTTGACCTCGTCGCTCACGTTTGAGACCGAAGACGGAAGCTCTCACCTGTGAAGGGGGCTAGAATTGGCTCAGATCTAACATCGTGACACACTTCATTCAACATTTCCTTAGTTATGTCACGAATCTCATTGTGGCGTAGAGTAACGAAGCCAGCTTTCTCACACATCATGGCATGATTTACTGAAAAACTGTCACCACGTGGACATCGCTCTGGCAGCCCATCCAGGTCGAGCTTGTATCTCAACAGAACTGCATCGCAAAATTCTTGTTAGCTGAAGGCTAACCCTCTGTCAGCAAATGGAAGGGAAGTCAACCAGTTTGACGCTTCTTTCTCTCGGCAACATTCAATCATTTTCTCTTCCTCACTACCCTGAGTCGAATCAATCCTAAGTCAATCCAATATACTCTCGAGTCGTGGATCAAGATTGTCTACTCTCATCTGGGATATGTCCTTTAGTGTAGCTTTGGTTGATTCGGCAGTAGAAGAATGATTGTTATTCTGCCTCACAATATCTTCAACTAAGGAGCTGTTAATAGTTACAGAGTTGTGTAACTCATCCTCAGATATTTCTGTAGGGTTCACTAATCCAATGCCCCCCCAGTCGAGCAGGAAGAACCATCACGTTTCTTAATCGAGGAGATACTTTCTTTCTGATCAGAGCAGGAATAA
Source organism: Gammarus roeselii (assembly GCA_016164225.1). Taxonomy (NCBI): domain Eukaryota; kingdom Metazoa; phylum Arthropoda; class Malacostraca; order Amphipoda; family Gammaridae; genus Gammarus; species Gammarus roeselii. The sequence goes on from SDVV010044018.1 coordinate 1,756, forward strand.
ATCTGTTAGCAATGACATCTTCCAGTGGTCTCAGAAGATTCTCAATGCCTGGCGTCGTCCGCATTACGTAAGTCCAGCGATGTTTTAGTCCAAATTTGAAAGCTGTGAACTGGGACAATTTTTCCAATTGATCACACCAGGCATAAATTTTGGACTTAGCTAATTTGTTCTTGTTATCTCCCGTGCCTAGCGAGGATCCGAGATGGCGTTGCCCTTCGACTGACATATTGATCTCAATAGCTTCGTCATTGTCATTGTTCGCACTAACTTTGTCTCTGTCTCTTAAGATTTTTTTAAGCAACACTTGACTTGCAGTCCTTCACAATAAGATGCGATTTGAATGCATTCGGGAAATAACTAAACTTTCTACCACATTCCTCGAGAGCCTTTCACCAAAGCTTCAAATGCTCTAGAGTTCCTGAGACTGATGTGTCATCCGCAAATGGGATCAATTGAACATTTAATGGATCACCACCATTAAGTTGCCATGGATGAAACTATTTCGAGCGTCCCGATATTGCAAGGATGGACATGTTAGTGGAAGAGGTTCCAGCTCCAATAGCTGTGGACATGTCGGCGGACGAACCACCGGCCCCTGCACGTCAAGCCACGAACACGTGCAGTGGTCGAAATGTCCGCACCCAAGCCACCGGAGGACCGCCCCGTAGACGAGCCACCATGGCAAAACAGTGGCGCACTGTGACAACTGGATTTGCAGACCGGCAGGCAACTCAACCAACCCTTGCATTCAAGGCACAAGGATAGGAAACTGTACTACACGAATTGTTTGGATGACGAAGCTAGGACTTTTAATTAGTTTAGAGGATACGTCGGGGCAGTGGTTTGGATCAGTCTGCTTGGATTTGCCGGTCTCGTTCTAATAATTCTCTATTGCAGCGATGTAGCTCTGCCGTCCGGTGTCCAATTCTTTAATATCGTTACTGTGATAATTGTGTTGACTGTGATAATTGTGTTGGCAGGAAAAATGATCTTCTAATAGTGTAGGCAATTTGGTCGTAGTGATTAATGTTGTCTGTGACTATAATTGTGTCATAGCGACTAATTTTTTATCAAAGTGAATATTTTTCTAAAAAATAAGTCATTTAGTGATATTTACTTCAGCGACGGTAATTTTGCGGTAATTGCAGCCAGTTGTGGTGTATCTGCAGCTGGTCGTGGTGTTGCTGCAGCTGGTCGTGGTGTTTCTGTTACTTGCCGGGGTGTTGCTGCAGCTGGTCATTGTGTTTCTGTTACTGGTCGTGGTGTTGCTGCAGCTGGTCGTAGTGTTGCTGCAGCTGGTCGTGGTGTTTCTGTTACTTGCCGTGGTGTTGCTGCAGCTGGTCATTGAGTTTCTGTTACTGGTCGTGGTGTTGCTGCAGCTGGTCGTGGTGTTTCGATGACTGGTCATGGTGTTTCTGTTACATGCCGTGGTGTTGCTGCAGCTGGTCATTGGGTTTCTGTTACTGGTCGTGGTGTTGCTGCAGCTGTTCGTGGTTTTTCGATGGCTGGTCATGGTGTTTTTGTTACTTGCCGTGGTGTTGATGCAGCTGGTCATTGTGTTTGTTACTGGTCGTGGTGTTGCTGCCGCTGGTCATTGTGCTTCTGCAGCTGGTCGTGGTGATGCTGCAACTGGTCGGGGTGTTGTTGCAGCTGGTCAGGGTGTTCCTGTTACTGGTCCGTAGTGTTGCTGCAGCCAGTTGTGGTGTATCTGCAGCTGGTCGGGGTGTTGCTGCAGCCGGTTGTGGTGTATCTGCACCTGGTTGTGGTGTTTCTGTTACTTGCCGTAGTGTTGAAGCAGCTGGTCATTGTGTTCCTGTTACTGGCCGTGGTGTTGTTGCAGCTGGTGGTGGTGTTGTTGCAGCTGGTCAGGGTGTTTCTGTTACTGGCCGTGGTGTTGCTGCAGCTGGTTGTGGTGTATCTGCAGCTGGTCGAGGTATTGCTGCAGCCGGTTGTGGTGTATCTGCATCTGGTCGTGGCGTTTCTGTTACTTGCCGTGGTGTTGCTGCAGCTGGTCATTGTGTTTCTGCAGCTGGTCGTGGTGTTGCTGCAGCTGGTCGGGGTGTTGTTGCAGCTGGTTGGGGTGTTTCTGGCCGTGGTGTTGCTGCAGCCGGTTGTGGTGTATCTGCAGCTGGTCATGGTGTTGCTACAGCCGATTGTGGTGTATCTGCAGCTGGTCGTGGTGTTTCTGTTACTTGCCGTAGGGTTGCTGCTTTCGGTTATTGTGTTTCTGCAGCTGGTCGTGGTGTTGTTGCAGCTGGTCGGGAGGTTTGTTACTGGCCGTGGTGTTGCTGCAGCTGTTTGTGGTGTATCTGTAGCTGGTCGAGGTGTTGCTGCAGCCGGTTGTGGTGTATCTGCAGCTTGTCGTGGTGTTCTGTTACTTGGTTTGATGTTGCTGCAGCTGGTCATTGTGTTTCTGCAGCTGGTCGTGGTGTTGATGCAGCTGGTCGGAGTGTTGTTGCAGCTGGTCGGGGTGTGCATGTTACTGGCCGTAGTGTTGCTGCAGCCGGTTGTGGCGTATCTGCAGCTGGTCGGGGTGTTGCTGCAGCCGGTTGTGGTGTATCTGCAGCTGGTCGTGGTGTTTTTGTTACTTGCCGTGGTGTTGCTGCAGCTGGTCATTGTGTTTTTGTTACTGGCAGTAGTGTTGCTGCAGCTGGTCGTGGTGTTGCTGCAGCTGGTCGGGGTGTTGTTGCAGCTGGTCGGGGTGTTTCTGTCACTGGCCGTGGTGTTGTTGCAGCCGGTTGTGGTGTATCTGCAGCTGGTCGAGGTGTTATTGCAGCCGGTTGTGGTGCATCTGCAGCTGGTCGTGGTGTTTCTGTTACTTGCCGTGGTGTTGTTGCAGCTGGTCATTGTGTCTCTGCAGCTGGTCATTGTGTCTTTGCAGCTGGTCGTGGCGTTTCTGCAACTAGTCGGGGTGTTGTTGCAGCTGGTCGGGGTGTTTCTGTTACTTGCCGTGGTGTTGCTGTAGCCACTTGTGGTGTATCTGCAGCTAGTCGGGGTGTTGCTGCAGCCGCTTGTGGTGTATCTGCAGCTGGTTGTGGTGTTTGTTACAGGCCGTGGTGTTGCTGCAGCTGGTCATTGTGTTTCTGTTACTGGTCGTGGTGTTTCGATAGCTGGTCATCGTGTTTCTGTTAGTGGCCGCAATGTTACTGCAGCTGGTCGTGGTGTTTCTGTGACTGGCCGTTGGGTTGTGGCTGATCGTGGAGGTGGTGCACCGTATCCAGACGGTGATGCGACTGTGCCATATCAGCAAAAGTTCCACCTGTGGTAAGCTCCAGTATTTTCTTGACTTTGGGCTAATCTGCTTCATGTCTCGCTATGACGTAAAGCAGATTTTTTAGGATTTGCTTTTGAAGCCGCACATTCACGCTTGAGCTGTCGGTGAGACTTGTTTGCAGCCTGCTGTTGCATCGTCCTTCAGCGACATGGGTAGCTTAAGTGCTGTTAGGGGAGACACGGATGGCACAGCTCGTAAGCATGGATCCCTATTGTATCTGCATATGGACATGGTGATTTTGTTCTGAGGTGTGCTTTCCAAATGAGGAGGGAGGGGTCGAATACCTAATTGATTATTATATGTGAATTGTAGCGGTTATCAGCCCCCTTATTCTCAATTTTGGAAAATACCTGCTATCGAACTTTTAATGAAAATTCTTCATTGGCGAGATGATTATCCCTGCTGATTTTAATTTACCAGTAATTGACATGTCTTCTGGCCTTATTGATGGGTACCCTCGGCCAATGGATGTAAATTCTTCGACTGCTTCTTATCCCTTCGAGTTTTGCAGTTTGTGACGGAGCCCACTTCTTTACTGTGATGATATGCAGACTCTGGTTCCCACATCTGAACAGGATCGTGTTGGTGAGGTGGCTGTTGCCGCCGCTACCTTGCTTGTCTTCGAGTATATCTTTAGTGTGGAGTGGCGAGGATGCTCGGCCGGGAGAGGGTTGGGGGGTGGGAAATCTGTGGCGTAGAGGGAAGTATCCCAGAATTCCGCAAGCTTTGTTTCAGGCAGACTGGGGCCAGAATTCCATTTTTCTTCAGTATGGGAAGGTTTTTATTTTCTTCTTAGTGTGATGACTTTTTAACTAGCCTTTTGATGTTTAATGGATTTTGTTTACTTTCGAGACTAATCAAATCGTCCTGGCAGTTGCCTGAAACGTAAGTTTTCGGATTGTTCGGCCGATTATTTTGTTGTTCCTTCAATTCCGGTGTACTGTGGCATTTGTTCCACCCGATCTGTTGGGCACTGTGGTCGTGCTGTTGTGTTCGGCATTCGTGAGCCCACCAAGGTGAAAACCCAAGGTGGGAATAGTAATAACAATTTTTGTCATATTGACAGTTATCTATTTCAGTGACTAATATTGCCATTGTGAAGGTAATTTGGTCAGACGGTAATTTTGTCATAGTGACTAGTTTGTCAAAGTGATACTAATTTTGTTATAGTGGCATTATTTTGTCTTAGCCAATGTAATTTTTATATTGTGACTAATTTTGCTGTTTAGACAGGAATTTTTTCATCGTGCCAGCAATTTTTTCATCGTGCCAGCAATTTTGTCATCGTGGCAGTAATTTTGTCATCGTGGCAGTAATTTTATCATAGTAACAATTATTTTGTCAGTGTCAATAATTCATATGTAGGTGAAGTCAATAATTCACATGTAAGTGAAACATATTTATTATTGGCGGTTATGTATCTAAAGTATACCGATCACATACCACCTAAGACATTGAACAACTCAGAGTCGCCCAGGCTGGAGGTTTGGTTTCATACGATTTGAAGCGCCCTCTAGGGAATGGGCTTAAAAGGTCGTCAACTAATGACTTAAACACTAACAGCATTTATGTTACCATATTATCTGTTACCCTATTGTTACTTAAACTCATCTCGCTGATGTTTTCAGTCTTGTAACACCCTCTGAGGTAGTACAAAATTATTAGCCCTATGCTTAGTTCACATTAAACATATCAGACATATTTGGAAGGTGTATATGAATATTGAAGGAGTACAGATCCATGTCTGAGCATATAAGCACTTTGGTATAGGTGCATTTAGGATGAGGTCGAACACCCTGAACCAACTGCAAAATTGCTTCGTATTCTATATACAGCGAAAAATTAATTCGAGACTGAGGATAATTCAGAGGTAAGACAGGCTTAAGTTTAATTGGGTAGCGCGTGCTGCCGCTTAGCGAACGGACATGAATTGAGACCGACTCCTACTGAATTGTTTCGCAAGAGCCTACGCGCCTCGGTGGAGTTGAGCGTGTCTCGTACTACCTTGTAATGGGGACTACTCACTACCATAGTGCGTGTTTAACTGTTAACAGGGTGTTTGGTCTTCAGCCGGACCCTGTAGCACAAAAGGGCTAAGTTGTGTGAGTGTGAGCGTATGAGGGTGTGAGATGCGCCTTGCAGTCCTCCGCCCCCTTTCTGGGGATGCGGCCTAGTGTCTGTATCTTTGTTTGGCCTAGCATTTTGTTGAGTGACGCTAGCTAGCGATAGCCAATATACGTAATGAATAGTTAAGATGAAAGAAATTATAACTATAATAAACTCCATCGGTTGATCAGGTTATTGTTCTGGATCACTTATACTGAACTTCTCGCAGTGAATCATGATGAAATGATCGGCGTGAATCAATTAGAGGGTGGAATTATTGCCCATTATCCAGTTTGCTTGATCGTAGGCTGTGATACAAAACGTTATTAAGTAACTGTTTATTCATTAATAACCATATTCATTGATAGATGGAAGTATGAGGGAAATACTTTGCATATTTATTTTAATATAATGCTATTTAATTATTTGACGTCTCGTTTGAAACCTTGCATCGAAGAGCCCACCGTCGTATTTTTCCTAATGTTTTGACTCAATGAAAGAATAGATTTTCTTCTCGTTGCCCGGAGCAGTTGCCCCCCCCCCCTCCCATTTGTGCCCCCAGTTGTGCTGAGTGATACTAGGCTCCATGCCGACAGACTTTTTTGTCTGGCATTTTGTTAGAGGCTGTCAGGAAGTTTTCCTGTGAAAGAAGTTGTTTGGCCACGGCGTTGAATGGAGGGACGTAGCCAGTGACGCACACAACATTTTTAGGAAGAAGGGGGAGAGGAATGGGAACATCTTACACAAATATATGAGGTCTATAACCGCCGTGGCTTTCCCCTTCAGTGTGCAGCAGAACGCTGATGTTCATGCACCGGGGCTGTTCATGCACCGGGGCTGTTCATGCACCGAGGCTGTTCATGCACCGGGGCTGTTCATGCACCGGGGCGGGCTGTTCATGCACCGGGGCTGTTCATGCACCGGGGCTGTTCATGCACCGGAGCTGTTCATGCACCGGGGCTGTTCATGCACCGGGGCTGTTCATGCACCGGAGCTGTTCATGCACCGGGGCTGTTCATGCACCGGGGATGTTCATGCACCGGGGATGTTTATGCACCGGGGCTGTTCATGCACCGGGGCTGTTCATGCACCGGGGCTGTTCATGCGCCGGGGCTGTTCATGCGCCGGGGCTGTTCATGCGCCGGGGCTGTTTATGCACCGGGGCTGTCTATGCACCGGGGCTGTCTATGCACCGGGGCTGTTCATGCACCGAGGCTGTTCTTGCACCGGGGCTGTTCATTCACCGGTTCTCTCACCGGTGAATGTTCTCTACCGGCGTTGGTGAATATATTGTCGCCATCGCACTCAGCAGGGAATACTGGCGCACTCAGCAAGGATACTGGCGCACTTAGCAGGGGATACTAGCGCACTCAGGGGATACTAGCGCACTCAGGGGATACTGGCGCACTCAGGGGAAACTGGCGCACGCAACAAAGGATACTGGTTCACTCAGCAGGTGGTACTGGCGCACTCAGCAGGGGGTACTGGCCCACTCAGCAGGGGGTACTGGCCCACTCAGCAGGGGGTACTGGCCCACTCAGCAGGGAGTACTGGCCCACTCAGCAGGGGGTACTGGCCCACTCAGCAAGGAGTACTGGCTCACTCAGCAAGGGGTACTGGCCCACACAGTTGGGGGTACTGGCCCACTCAGCAGGGGGTACTGGCCCACTCAGCAGGAGGTACTGGACTACTCAGCAGGAGGTACTGGCCCACTCAACAGAGGTACTGACCCACTCAGCAGAGGTACTAGCCCACTCAGCAGAGGTACTGGCCCACTCAGCAGGGGTAATGGCCCACTCAGCAGGGGTACTGGCCCACTCAGCAGGGGGTACTGGCCCACTCAGCAGGGGGTGCTGGCCCACTCAGCAGGGGGTACTGGCCCACTCAGCAGGGGGTACTGGCCCACTCAGCAGGGGGTACTGGCCCACTCAGCAGGGGGTACTGCCCCACTCAGCAGGGGATACTGGCCCACTCAGCAGGGGGTACTGGCCCACTCAGCAGGGGGTACTGGCCCACTCAGCAGGGGTACTGGCCCACTCAGCAGGAGGTACTGGCCCACTCAGCAGGGGATACTGGCGCACACGGTAGGGGATACTGGCTCACTGAGCCATGGTTCCTGGCTCACTCGGCAAGGGATTCTGGCTCACACGGCAAGGGATACTGGCGCACATCGCAGGGGATGCTGTCGCACATCGCAGGGGATGCTGTCGCCCGCAGCAGAGAATACTGGCGCCCTTGGCAGTAGATACCGGCGCCCTCGGCAGTAGATACTGACGCACTCGGCAGGGCATACTGGCGCACTCAGCCGAGGATAGTGACGCACTCAGCCGAGGATAGTGACGCACTCAGCCGAGGATAGTGACGCACTTAGTCGAGGATAGTGGCGCACTCGTCAGGGGATACTGGCGCACTCGGCAGGGAATACTGTCGCACTTATCTGGGCATACTGGCGCACTCGGCAAGGCATACTGGCGCACTCGGCAGGGCATGCTGGCGCACTCAGCAGGGCATACTGGCGCACTCAGCCGGGCATACTGGCGCACTCAGCAGAGCATACTGGCGCACTCAGTCGGGGATAATGGCGCAATCGGCAGGGCATACTGTCGCACTCAGACGGGGAGGATACTGGCGCACTCAGCAGTGGATGCTGTCGAACTTGGCAGCATCCACTGTTGCTTTCGCACTCAGGAGATACTGTTGCCTCCAGCAAGGGACACTGTTGCTTTCGGTTTCGTGGTATCAAGCAATCTCTCAAATCTCAATAATTTATATCGGTAATGGAATATTATCTAGTCGCCACATCATGCCACCGTCACAACACTGGTTGCCTAACTAACATCGTCACATCATGCCGCCGCCACAACACTGGCTGCCTAACACCGTCACATCATGCCGCCGCCACATCACTGGCTGCCTAACACCGTCACATGATGCCACCGCCACAACTCTGGCCGCCTAACATTGTCACATGATGCCACCGCCACATCACTGGCTGCCTAACATCGTCACATCATGCCGCCGCCACATCACTGGCTGCCTAACACCGTCACATGATGCCGCC
>SDVV010044019.1:0-10196 GCA_016164225.1 Gammarus roeselii
AAGGCAGGAAGGACCAAGGCAGGAAGGACCAAGGCAGGAAGGACCAAGGCAGGAAGGACCAAGGCAGGAAGGACCAAGGCAGGAAGGACCAAGACAAGGAGGACCAAGGCAGGAAGGACCAAGGCTGGGAGGATTAAGGCAGGAAGGACCAAGGCAGGAAGGACCAAGGCAGGAAGGACCAAGGCAGAACGAACCAAGGCAGGGAGGACCAAGGCAGGAAGGACCAAGGCAGGGAGGACCAAGGCAGGGAGGACCAAGGCAGGAAGGACCAAGGCAGGAAGGACCAAGGCAGGAAGGACTAAGGCAGATCCTTTGTCAGGCCAGTTGACTGAGCTCCTGTTTACCCAGAAGGCAGTAGGGACTCATTATTTACACAAAATGTCAATTTGCATCTTGAAGATATCTCGTCTTCGTAAAATTAGCTTGATTGAAGCTTTACTTGACACATAATTTTGAAATCCCATCCTAGTCAATCCAAGTCCAAGTCAAAAATTGATTTGTAATTATACTTATATCAGTCAAACCATCACCTTCTTTTATCATGAAGGTTTCCTTATCTAACAAACACCACAGAGGGTAAAGTACACAAGCGATAACTAATCTGTACATTTTGTTTTTGAAAAATTCTAACACGTGATCGGACCAAACTCTACTACTGATGTGAGTGGGTGGCCCTGAACAAACATGTTCAACATAAAAGGACACTGACATGGCAGGATTGTAAAATTTCAAAAAAATATATGCAACTTAGTGATACAGTTATGTATCACAATGTAGCGTATGCCAACAATCATACTTAAAAAAATTGCATGAGAGCGGTTCTTCAAAATTAATATAAAAAAATAAGAGTATGTCCACACTTAAGTTATTGGCAGGAAGTCTTACTCCGTAAAGGAGCACATGTGACGTGCCGCTCGAACACCTCTACTATCGATCTTCTACAACAGGTGGCGCCACCAAGGGTGTTAAGTGTGACGCCAAGACCGGCGTCTTGACGGACAGTTATGGAGGGAGGGAAAATAATGCTCCTTCCATACAATAGAGAAGAGGAGGGTGTATATAAGAGGGGGAAGAACGACAAGAAAAGGGACAATAAGGGAGCAGTCTTGCAGAGTTTTAAGTTAAGAAGAAATTGGGGTTTTCGAACGCAGTGACTATAGGAAAAAGTGTGATGGCATAACACTCTGAAAATATAAGGAGCAGAAATATACACATACCTGGTAGTAAAATCATGTGAGAATAGAGTAGAATAGTATTTGTGCATCAAAAAACGAGTTCAATCTACTTTCGTATGAAAATAGTACTTCTTCAACTTCTTTATTTTATGTAGAATTTGTTGTACACATGACTTTGGTATGAACATAGATAGAACTGCTCTGCATGAGTAGGAATACCGAAAACAAGTTGATGCAACTGTTCGAATCTTCATCAAACCTCATCAATTTGTTTGGTCTTTCTCTCAAAAAGATTGAGTGCAGTAGCAATAATTCCTAGGGTGTACAATCCAATGAAGGATGTTGCCAAGCCGATAATTCAATGATTTATCTCATAGTTCTATTAGTAGTGTTTGCTGAATTAAAAGACGCACAGAGTCCTTATCGATCAAGCTACTACGTGTTGCGTTCACGTACACACTGTAATAACGCTCAAGATCAACACTGTGGAAAATATCGTGGTTAGTTTTCTTTCAAATACTTTTGCACTTGGAATCTTTAGCTCCATGAAACCAAACATGCATTATGTATTGCCATTGGACGCAGTTCATCCGATCGCCATTTTATGTGTCCAGTTTCAGTCAATGCGGGGAGCTCAATGAAGCCTGTTAGCTTCCACACCAATGGACTCAATTTCCATACCGTGTTCCAGAACCATCATAGAATATCGGTTCTGGGTCTTTGCATGTGACCCGGTCAAAATTATTCATCATAGGTCCCCAGAATGTAAAAAAGCATTGAATTATTCGTTTCCTCCAAATATGTCTCTTCCGATTGGGTCGTCCTGTCGACCTTAAAACCCCACCTTAGTACCCACTCAGACCGTTTTGACATCACCCTAGTGGTCACTACACGCATCACAGTTGGTATATGGTGTGTGCCTGCATTCCATGACTATTTATTGTGTTATCGAGGCCGGATAGCTGCGTAACCTCGCGTAACAGGGGCTCGAAATAGTGCAAAGGTTATGTGACAAGTGAGAAGGCCCACCACGGAAAGCCCCGCCATGGGATGGATTATCCCCGTTCAGCACGATTAGAAGCAGATCCCTTGTCGATAACTTCCCAGGAACTCCACGCAAAAAAGTCCCTGAAATTCGACGCTATCCAATCAGGACGATAGGAAAGAAGGATCCTGTCTGAAAATTCCCTTGAAAAAGGACGATAGAAAGTCGGGGAACACAACGATTGTGGGATCTTAATTATGACGATAGGAGGTTGATGAACACAACGATTGGAGGACCTTTAAAAGAACGATAGGAGGTCGAGGAACACAACGATTGTGGGATCTTAACTAGGACGATAGGATGTTGATAAACACAACGATTGGAGGACCTTTAACAGGATGATAGGAGGTCGAGGAACACAACGATTGTGGGATCTTAACTAGAACGATAGGATGTTGATGAACACAACGATGGGAGGACCTTTAAAAGGACGATAGGAGGTCAAAGAACGGGACGCTGCTACATCCCTCCTCCCGCTGCTCACCGATCAACCGTGCCCAGGGCGTCGAGAGCTCCGGAGCAAAGCATTCGATTGGCGTCAAATAGTTCAGCAATGGGGGCCGGGTTTTGGACAAGTTGGGAATTTATAGCAGTGGAGGCATAAGGTTAGCAGTGTAAACACTGCGGGAGAGAACATGAAGGCATTGTGGATGTGTGTGGGATCAACGAATTGCTTGCTGTAGAGAGAGGTTGTACACTCACAATGATTAAATGTTAACGCAGTGGCTATGTGGGATGACTGTACAGCTGCATAATTGTGTAGCGATTTTAAGCATGGGATGAGTGAATGTTGAGGGAGTGGTTGTGAGGATAATGTACATGCTGCATAACGGTGTGGTGATGTTTGAAGCACGAGGCAAGTGAATGCGATGGCATGTCACGTTTCATGGCCCTATCAAGATTGAAGATGGCTAGTGACAGTAGCTCTTGGAGATAGCTAGTGACAGTAGCTCTTGGAGATAGCTAGTGACAGAAGCTCTTTAGTCTGAGTGAAAATACTGAAACGCACTACTAGAAATTTCAACCCTAATTTTTAGAGAGAAAACTGTGGTTGGGATTTATTTTTCACGAGCCGCGAATCCAGATTCTGGCATGGGTTTAAATCTTAATAAAATCTAAAATATTCATTCCCACCCTCTACGATGAACAGTGCCCACTCATGTGAGTGGCTATGCGCGGGTGAACAGTGACCACGCACGGGTGAAAAGTGGCCACGCGCCAGGGAATTGTGGTCGTGCGCGTCAGCAACCACACGACGGCGGACTAGGATCACACGCGTACGTGAGTGTGTTCACACGAAGGCGGGCAGTGACCACATTCGTAAGTGGTCACACGAAAGGTGACAGTGACCACACGCATAAGGATGGTCACACATAAACGAACAGTGAACACACGACCACATGCGTGACCACATCCATGACCACATGAGTGACCTTATTTGTGACCACATGCGTGAGAGTGGTCACTCCACCGGCGGTTGCCATGCCACCATCGCAGGAGCAATTATCGACCCTGAGGGCAGTGTGCGCAAACAGGTGTCATAAAAAGCACGGTGTAAACAACACGGGATGGTTCGTCAACAACGACGTTTACGCTTACAAACAAAAGGTGTGGCACACTGTGTCAACAAGGGACACTGGAGGACCTAGACACTAATGGGCGGCGGCCGATGATACCACGACTAAAACTAAGAGGGGGGGGGTGACTGATGACTATGCGCGGGGCCGAAAAAAGAACGTTCACACTTTATGCCCGCAATAACTTGAATGGCCGCCATAGGAGAAAGCGAGTCCAAAAAATGGGTTGCCGAAAATGAATGCGACTCTACGGCGTCTAAGCATGGTCAAGAGGGGGGGGGGGGACAACAACGCAGATTTCAGTCGTAATATGGCTGAAAATTACGTACCTAGGAAAATAAAAGTCCTGAATTTTTTATTAATTCTACAATGGCCAGCAATCAAATAAAAGCGTTGAGTATTGTTTCTTGTTTTAATTTGATTAGAGAAAAAACATTAAAGTTTTGAGTGGAAGAGAAATTGTTTATAACTTTTTTAAAGAAGCAATAAGCGTAATTTTGCAAGTCAATAGACCAATAAGCGTAATGTTGCAAGTCAATAGACCAACAAGCGTAACGTTGCAAGTCAATAGACCAACAAGCGTAATGTTGCAAGTCAATAGACCAACAAGCGTAATGTTGCAAGTCAATAGACCAACAAGCGTAATGTTACAAGTCAATAGACCAATACGCGTAATGTTGCAAGTCAATAGGCCAACAAGCGTAATGTTGCAAGTCAATAGACCAACAAGCGTAATGTTGCAAGTCAATAGACCAATAAGCGTAATGTTGCAAGTCAATAGAAGACAAGCGTAATGTTGCAAGTCAATAGACCAATAAGCGTAATGTTGCAAGTCAATAGACCAACAAGCGTAATGTTGCAAGTCAATAGACCAATAAGCGTAATGTTGCAAGTCAATAGACCAACAAGCGTAATGTTGCAAGTCAAAAGACATGCAATAATCGTAATGCTGCAAGCGCCTCCTCTTCACTGCATCGTGCAGTGCGAGGAGGAGATTAAACTCTTCAATTGTTAGATTATTTCCACCTTTGTTTGAATTTATCCACCAGTCGATAATATTCAAGGGGATTATTATGACCAAATAATGGCCTCGCCTCCGACACTTTATTGTAGGTAGGAGCAAAGTGATGGGAAAAATGTTATGTAGTACATGAATGGTCACGGTTACAATGGGACGAATGAAAACAGTCGCTAAGTGTAAACAACATCTTTGGCAGTTAACTTTACGACCGATAAAATACTCAGGCCCTTTATTCGTTTGGTCAAGCATCAAATAGATTTGAATGACCTACATTCACTGGCTTTACAAACGGGTGCATTTTCTTGTATTATAGAAATGATTGATTTATTTGACTGTACCAATTATTTCAGTCTTTTGTCAGGCTTCTATCGGAGATGTTTCCATTATTAAGATTACATAATTGACAATTTTCCTTTGTGGTTGGGATTTCTTTGTGTTAAATAATCATCTCCTACATGTTAATTATCGAAGGTGATCAGCTCTCGTCAGTTCTTGATTCTGATTTAAATGAATTTAATTTAAATTTTCCCCAATTGCGACATGATAACCAAAGCGATAATTAGAATATTAGTAACTTTTAGTTTTATCGAACGACAATTATTGTGGTCCGGTAAAAACTAAAACTTTGTCCTCCCCCCCAAAAAAAAACTGATACTCTGGATCACAAATGTCCTTTTGTTAGACAATAGCAGCCGGGAGGCCTATATACAATTATATAAAAAATCCTTAAAATTTATTTATCGTAATGAGACTTTGCGTAACAAATCAAATAAGATCTAAGAACGATAATTTATTTGGTGAATTCAAAAATTTTGATGACACAAGAAAAATAATCTACTTAACAGCTTTCTTTGTCCATCGGGTTTTATTAGGAAGAAACATTCAATTACATTATTCACGAAAATGTGTTAAATAATTCCTTTGTTCATGTTAGCAAAGCAGTAGCATAATTTTGTGATGGCATTGATAATGATCATCTACAATACATTAAGGGTCAGTACCCAAACTCATTTTTCCTCCAATCAGTAGCAACTAATTATATTCTAACTCTAGGGAACAAAGTCTGCGCGGCTTACCCGCTGCCGGTTTTGGTGCTAAAACAAGTGGGTGATATAATTCCATCTGTATTTACATCAATAACAAAATAACTAATTCCCTTTCGGTAACTTCCCACAATCAATAAAAATGCAAGAGCTATTTCTTCCCCCACGAACGCTAATGTGATAAATGGCAGTATACACGTATACTCCCACTTCTCAGCAAAAAACAATTGAGAGGCCAGTATAGAGTCACTATGCGTATTTTGATACATACGATGAACTCTACGAGGGCCAATATCTATTTGAAGGTTACAAATCAACTGGTCCAGAAATACTTGATCAACATTGTTTCATGAAGAAAAAATGGTTTCTGACAAAACTGTATTGCTCATGTTCTTCGATTTTCGCAAAGCATTTGAGAGTGTTGGTCATCCCGTCTTACTATCTAAGTTGCATTTCTATAGTGTTAGACGTCCAGCTCCTGAGTGGTTTAAAGCTTATCTATTTAATAGAAACCAGAATACTCTAGTCACTGGCATCAAATCAATTCTACTGATGATTAGTCATGGCGTCCCTCAAGGTTCCATTCTTGGACCGTTACTTTTTTTAATCTCTCACAATTACCTTCCAAATTCCTCACAGTTGTTTAAAGCTATTATTTTTGTCGACGGGAGTTCACCAAGTGCCTATCTTTTGAAGTCGACCTACTAGAGCAGATAAAATAAACAGGGAATTGATGTCATTATTAATCGGCTCCCCAACACGAATATGATTTGAATTTTTGTTTATAAAACCAAATTCATGTTGATTTCATGAAGCGTGAAACAAACTGTCCGTTGATAAAAACAAGTAACTCTACAATAGGTGACGTAGAAAATTTCAAGTTACTTACATAAATTTTGAGTCATCCAACGCTTAAAACTCTTATAGAATACAGCCCAAATTAACGGTTAAACAATTTTAGCTGCTACAAATTCCTAAAATTCTTCTCTCATCTCTGGTCCTCCCCTATAACAGCATGGTTGCAACTAATCAAGACATAACAGAGGAAAATCACGATTATTCAAAAGAAAGCATGTTGAGAAATCAACAGTATTCCATTTGAAGAAAACCCTAGAATTCATTTTCAATCCATGAATATCCTCTAGGTTTCAGACCTTTAGAAATGTAAATTGGTAATTAATACGTGTTGAACTATTCGTCACAATTATGCCACTCCCCCCCCATCAATCTACACAATCAGTCCCATATGCATTCAACAAAATAATGATGAAATTTTATGAACGCATTCAACGAGAAACAATGAACAATATACTTCAACTCGGCAATTTACCATCAATTAAAATAATGTCCTATTGTGGAACGTCATTCCAAATTAAATCCAATACTCAGTCATTCATGAACAGTATAAATATCGGTTTCATCCTCTTTTATATTGTTGCTAAGAAGATTAAGCTGATGCTACTTCGTCAATTACAGATTTTGACATGGCTAGATCAGTACAGGATTTTTTCGATAGGTCTAGTAGAAAGTTAGATTTAAGACAAGCAAGGCTGCCTCCTAAGTATTATGCTACTTGATCGTTTTTTGGAGTAGGGTTTGTGAATTGTAATTTAAAGTTACTGTAAACTTATAAAAATGGAAGCATAAATAAATGGTTTCAAGGATTTCAAAATATTGAACGACCACGAGTTCTTCATTGACGTGAACTAATTTTTTTTACCACATATTCCCCTTCTTTCTTCATGACTGACAAGACGACGCGATTTGCAAACTCCTCAAAAGTGGCATGCAATTGATCTTCTCGTTAGCCAAACTCATTACAACATTAAGCTGGCTGCAGGAGGAAACAACCTTATCATTCTCCCTAGGGAACAAACACAGGTCAGATGTGTACGACAACACCACGGAATCGGGCCTCCCCAGCCAGACGCACGAGACTAGCAAAACTTTTGCCATCGCGAAAGCCTTGATGAGATGATTCCGATATAAACTCCGCAAGGGACCCAAGAGGCAGGACATTGTCAACAGCAATGGACAATTTGTTCGGAGGTGACCGAGGCTCTAGAATGAAGCACCTCAGTGACGATGTTTCTCAGAATAGGAAAGCTCATACGCGGTAGAGTTTTTTTATCCAAATGATTCTCAGAAGATATGTGGGCTATTTTTCGGAATATGATCGAAGCTCTGCAGGAATTCATTCGCGCAAAGTGGCTAGGTTTATTAGAGTATGTAAGCTTCGGAAATTCGGTCAAGTTACTTGTTCATCTAAATGATTCCCAGCCATAGGCTTTCCAGCCACACCAACGTTAAATTTCTATGACGTAACAACCTCCTGCCAATGAATTGAACGCCGCTACTAACCTTTATCAGGAATGAAACCCTCACCAGCTAGGCAGTGATTTCAGAAGCATGTGACAGAGAAACGGGTACAATTATAACAAAGCAACAACACCAGAAAACTAGGCAGTAAGCAACATTAGCAGACGAATCAACAAAAGAAGCCGCCCGGCCCACACAGCCTCCTCCTCCTTGATCCTATAGGCCTAGGCGGGACAGCAACACCGCCTCACAAGTTGTAATTGGGGAGGCCTTCGTTCATCCTCGTTGATACGAGCCAATTAGAGGTGAGGGTAGGGTAGAGGGGACTGAGGGTAGGGTAGGGGGGACTGAGGGTAGGGTAGGGGGGACTGAGGGTAGGGTAGGGGGGACTGAGGGTAGGGTAGAGGGACTGAGGGTAGGGTAGGGTTTGCCTTTGATGCCCGCTAGACCCCCCTGCAGACTCATGTGGTAGCGCTTTCAGAAATTGAGACCTCAGACCTTTGCCCCCCCTGCCCCGGGTTAAGGTTTGGGTGAAAATAAAGACAATCATCGAGGTCGACTGTTTTTTTGCGTTTTTCTGATTTCAATTGCAGCAGCTTGCAGGCAGCAAATATTCAATTCGTGTGCAGGGGTCTGAGTTTCGTTCGACTTCGATACCAACTCTCGAGAGATCAGCCGACCACACGACCAACAGCATGAAGAGGGTTCTTTGAGGGTAACATCCCAACAGGAAAAGCCTCGTCGTTACCGCCTGCTCCCCATTTCTGTCCCACGCTATGAACAGTAGCGAAATATGGACGGTGAATGGTTATTCTTGAACACTGAAACTAACTAGATCATTTATTTAACCAAATGTAGATGGTCATTTTGTCATCAGCACTTCAAACTGCATTAAAATAGTGTTTCAACCTGTCCTAAATTAGTGAATCAGTGCATCAGTGTTTCAACCTGTCCTAAATTAGTGAATCAGTGCATCAGAGTTTGAACCTGTCCTAAATTAGTGAATCAGTGCACCAGAGTTTGAACCTGTCCTAAATTAGTGAACAAGTGCATCAGAGTTTGAACCTGTCCTAAATTAGTGAATCAGTGCACCAGAGTTTAAACCTGTCCTAAATTAGTGAACCAGTGCATCAGAGTTCAACCTTGCTCTAAATTAGTGAATCAGTGCATCAGAGTTCAACCTGTCATAAATTAGTGAATCAGGGCATTAGAGTTTCAACCTGTCCTAAATTAGTGTATCAGTGCATCAGAGTTTCAACCTGTCCTAAATTAGTGAATCAGTGCATAAAAGTTTGAACCTGTCCTAAATTAGTGAATTAGTGCATTAGTATTTCAACCTGTCCTAAATTAGTGAACCAGTGCATCAGAGTTTGAACCTGTCCTAAATTAGTGAATCAGTGCACCAGAGTTTGAACCTGTCCTAAATTAGTGAATTAGTGCATTAGTATTTCAACCTGTCCTAAATTAGTGAACCAGTGCATCAGAGTTCAACCTTGCCCTAAATTAGTGAATCAGTGCATCAGTGTTCCAACCTGTCCTAAATTAGTGAATCAGTGCATCAGTGTTTCAACCTGTCCTAACATAGTGAATCAGTGCATCAGAGTTCAACCTTGCCCTAAATTAGTGAATCAGTGCATCAGTGTTTCAAC
This sequence comes from Gammarus roeselii, assembly GCA_016164225.1. NCBI lineage: Eukaryota > Metazoa > Arthropoda > Malacostraca > Amphipoda > Gammaridae > Gammarus > Gammarus roeselii. The sequence goes on from SDVV010044019.1 coordinate 9,830, forward strand.
CTGTCCTAAATTAGTGAATCAGAGCATCAGTGTTTCAACCTGTCCTAACATAGTGAATCAGTGCATCAGAGTTCAACCTGTTCTAAATTAGTGAATCAGTGCATCCGTGTTTCAACCTGTCCTAAATTAGTGAATCAGTGCATCAGAGTTTCAACTTGTTCTAAATTGGTGAATAAGTTTTTAACCTGTCTTAAATTAGTTTCTGAAGAATTGTTTTTCATTAATTTAAAGAGATTACAGATACACAGCTGGCCGAAATCCCCCAGGATGAGGGTGACCAACGGGCAAGCTCGCCTCTTACTCCTCTCATACACTCACACTCAAACAACTAAGCCCTTTTGCGCCAAAGGGCCCGGCCGGATAATAT
>SDVV010044020.1:0-10196 GCA_016164225.1 Gammarus roeselii
ATATAGATAGATATATATATATATATAGCTATATTCCATTTATTATCAATGGTACAGTAATATGTCAAATAAAATCAATAATGCATGTATTACAAATGAATTTTTATCAAATATTATTGAAGCAACATCCAATTAAAAGGAGAAAAATTTCAACCAAAGTTTCAATCAATATTGGCTGATTCTCCTCCAATCCCAATAAAAAAGGGCCACTACCACCAATACTAATGCATCAGTACCTACATATCTACTAGCTGCTTTACCAAACATTTGTGTGAGAGAAGTGGGCATGCTTCTTATCAGCAAGTTGTCCCATGCTGACAAAAAATTTGTTTTTTGTTCTAGTTCTATAAAAATTTAAAAATGTTTTCAATAGCTAGATTCCATGACAGGTAGCATAACACTTGAAGCACAAATCTAGAATATAGCCATCAGTAACTGCAGGAACATAACTATGCTATCATATTGCAGGCTTGATTTCAAGTCAGTCAACCAGCAATTACTTGACATTTAATCAGATGTTACCAAACAGTTAAATTAGGCACAATCAGTCAAAAACATTTGAATATACTAAAATATAAATTAGGTTCAAGTACATCAAGTTTGTTAATACAACCAGGAGCTTTTTTGCTTGTTGAAATTGTAACAGTTGTCTGTTTTTGACATTTGAATCCATGGTGTTCAAAAAGCATGAATAAACTACATTATATTACAATGAGGGCACACATTTCCACACAGACATGACCATGGTTGATACAGGCAGGCTTGGACAAAATCTCATCTCCAGTTCAAACAGAACAGACATTTATTGCTTTTAAACAAATGGTAATGCACTTCTAAACATTAATTCATTTTAGCATGCCTGTATTCTTCCTCAGAAGAAATTGAAAGCATGGATTCTTGACGTGTCAATTTCGTCCCTGCATTTTGCTCCTAGACACTTGAATACAACATAGTTAGCTAGCTACCAATGCTCACCTCTCTTTTTGAATATATTTTCTAGTTGATCAGCACTGAGACTGGTGTTGATGTTCCTGAGAGCAACCCGCCACAACCCATTGTCTGCTGCTCTAGCCCCTCCTCTCTTTTGGAGCTGTGGTCCGGCCATTGCTTTGGCCTTTTTCTGAGCAAATATGTTATAGTCGCGTGAAGACATCTGAAAAAGATATTTCAGTGATTAATCCCACTGTGGACAACTTCCATCATAGAACTGCAATGTTACAACAGATTACAATAAAATAGATGTAATGTAAAATATTCCATAGCAATATTCACACAAAGTTATAAGCCAACATTTGGCCCTTTGTTTGCTCTTTATGACATGGCTATAATCTGAAAGAATCTGAAATGCTAGGCATGAAACAATATATATAGAAATAACTACAAAAACATGAACAAGTTTGCACATAACATTTTTTGATGGAGCATGTTCAAAAATCTGATGATATTGAACAATAGATTGATAGCTAAATCAATCGCAAACAATATTGCTGTCAAAATTTTACTAGGTAGCTACTCACTTGGATGGTAACACTCATCGTTCATTCTGGCAAACCAAAATTGTATATTTCAAGCTAACATGATGATTACCATGCCATCACACCACATACAATATTTGTGGCAACCATTGTTGTGGCATTGTTTAGTTTGCGCTGCCCATTGCTAACACATTCCTAGCTATAACCTGCATTAAACTACAAACGTTCCTGTCACTGATTCCATGATAAGTTTCAAATCCAACTGCAATTGGTCCCATGACATGTTTAGAACCACCTTGCAATAACCTTGACTTTTTTGATCCCACCATTTACAAACCATCTAATCACTGATCCCATAACACATTTCAATCCTTCATGTCACAGATCCCTCGACATGTTTCCAACTATCCCATCACAGATTTCATGCTAAGCTCCCAACCTTCTTGTCATAGATCCCATGACAAAATCCCAACCCTACTGTCGTAGATTCCATGACAAGTTCCCAACCCTACTGTCGTAGATTCCATGACAAGTTCCCAACCTGCCTGTCACAGGTCCCATGACAAATTCTCAACTTTCCTGTCATAGATGACATGACAAGCTCCCAACCTTCCTGTCACAGATGACATGATCAGTTTCAAACCTTCCTGTCACAGATGCCATGCAGTTCCAAACCTTCCTGTCACAGATCAGATGATCAGTTCCCACCGATCCTGTCGCAGATCCTGTAACACGTTCCCAACCTTCCAGTCACAAATCCTGCAACATGCTCCCAACCTTTCTGTCACAGTTCCCAAGACAAGTTTCAAACCTTCCTGTTGTAGTAGTGCATTGAGTTTACTGTTGTCATACTGTTCTACTCGTGATTTCCACTCTGCAATAATTTTAATTTTATATTCTAGATAGAGCAGAGTAGTTATATTAAAGTGTTGGGAAGATGATTGAAATGTTACATTGTCATGCTGTCATATTGATGCACAGTGGTGTTAAGAAATGCCAACTCTAAGGACACATAAGGTGAGCTGAGAGTGTAGTTGCGGTGTTTTCCCTCAGTGGTTTGGGTATTACTTGTGTAGTCTGTGATTGGCTATTGTAGGTAGCTAATTTTTCATTGCTAGTAATAATATTGGATATTACATGCATGATACTTTATCATTTGTCTGTCTGTGAATTAGTGATACACTGTGCAATATTAGCAAATTATTTATTATACGTTGTGGAATTATATAAGTATTCTAAAAAGCTGATGCTGTTTGTTGAAGGATTGATTTATAGGTAAAGTCACACTATCGCAATAGATTGTCATCTTATGAGAGGTGTTGTATCAATTTAACTTGAAGAAATTATATGTAATATGATATTTTGGCTCATTATGTATATTGCCTACTAGTGAGATTTTCTAGCCGCTAGCCCACTGTTCCTTGTGCTTGCGGGTCTGTGGAGCCTTGTGTTTTGCTGATAATGCTGGGTGTCTTGTCACAGCTTGCTCATTGCTTGTTGGCTGTCTGCCAGAGGATTGACATCTCCCCTGAGGCGGGATCTGTCTGACTGCCCCACCATTGGCTTGTTGGCATTTCTTTCTTCTGGAGAGGTAACTGAATGCCTAGATTTACAGGAGCAAATCTTTGCTATGAGCTCTTTCATTGATGATAAGCAGGGTACTAGTTTGAGTATATTTGTCTATTATATTATGTTCATGGATTTGAGCTTTAGTTCCTTGACAAATGTTTGAACTGCGTTACATTTTTTATTGAGTTGGTCATTTTAATTACTTATAGCCATCTTGTTTTCACATGGATTCTTATTCAACATTTTTGCGCAGTATTATGCTTGGAGCGCTGTTGCCACCCACTGTGCTCCTCATAGCTGGCTGCTGTCCATTGCGCCTTCCATCTCATTTGGATAAGCTTTCCGCATGCAGTGACCAGTTGGGTTGTGGTCCTAGCCTCCAGGAGTGCAGGATCAGGTAATATTTATGCGTGTGTTGGGTTGCCAGGGCTGAGGAATGTTGCTGCCTGCAAGTGTTAGTATATGTTGAAACAATGCAATATTTTGTATATACCTGGAAGTGCATATTTTCAGTGTTTCGCCAAAGTGTTAGTTTATTCATTCATAGCAGTAACTAAGTTTGTAATTCTATTGCCAGAATCTTTTTAACTACAATGAAATATATCATAGTATGTTTGATATTCATTCAAATTATATTATAGCTTATATATTCCAATATTTCTAGGATGTTTCTGAGTTGTGTATATGTTTTACCTATCAAAGCATGTAGAGAAGTTTGCATATATTGAATTGTGTGATGAGTTTATAGAAGTATCATATCTGTTTACTTTGTGAATCCACTTTTAAAATAGGTTGTTCAAGTTATAACTTATAGCTACCTTGTTTTTTTTTCATTCATTTGCAGCAGAGTTGCTGAATTTCCTCAGTGATCTGGTCTCAGCCCTCCTCTTGCATTGTGTGTCTTGAGTCTAGTGCTGTAATTCTCACTTGAGTTGTCAATAAATATTGGAAATGTCTCTCGAGTTTGCACTTTGTACCTGTCCCTAAGATTGATAGAAAAAGTACTGTTCTGGAACCAATTGTAAGAGGACCCTGGAAATATGAATATTAGTTTTGTGCTGTCATCCGAGCCAGCCACTACTAAACTGTCACAGATGCCATGATCAGTTCCCAACCTTCCTGTCATAGATCAGATAATCAGTTCCCAACCTTCATGTCACTCTTTCTGATGCACATCAGGCCTGTCATGGATTATTGTTTGTTTGTGTGGAATGTTAGTTTTCTTGGGGATTTGAGGTTGCTCGAGTCTGCAATAGAGATGGACAAAGAATGTGGATGGACTGGTGGATTTGGATTACTTTTCCAGACTGCAGCAACGTGGCTTATTTTCCGTAAGAGGAAGGTTTCTCAGGGCAGACCTTAGCATGTACTGGAGGATTATCCATAGGTTGGATGGTGGCGCCGACCTTGGAGGTCTTTTTTGGAGGGCCCTTGATGCAAGAACAAGAGACCATCTCTATAAGCTTTTGATGCCGGCTTGTAATACTGACATCAAAAAAAGGTTCTTTGGGGCTCGATGTGTTCAGTTGTGGAACAGCCTTCTTAGTTTTGTGGTGTAATCAAATTCCCTGGCTGCATTCAAGGGGTTGCTGGAGGAGTTTCTGGGTGATGTTCTGTTTGAGTTTGTTTAGCTTTGGGGGGATTCTTCTGTAGCATGTTGGTGTCTTGGCTTTGGGTTTGCGTCCCAGATGCTCCATCTCCTTGTGGCTGGCTCTTGCACTTTTTTTTGTGCGGGTGGTTTGTTGTTTCTGTATCCTGGGTGTTTTTGTGGTATTGGGGGATGCTGTGCAGTTTGTGATGTGTGTCTGGATGGGTTGCATCTTTGCCTTCAATTGTATGTTCTGTGCGTGCGCGTAGGTGCATGCGTGAGTATGTATGTATCTATATGTATGTAATGTATGCATATGTGTATGTATATATATATATATGTATGTATATATATACATATATATATGTATATATATATGTATATATATGTATGCATGTATATATATGTATATATATACACACATGTACTTTTTTTCTGTCATAGCCAATGGTGCACACTAATTCCAGTTTCTAAATTAGTGTTAACTAAGCTGTTCTCATTATTAAACTGCTGCACATGGCTGTGCAGGCCTCTCCTGGCTCTGTTGCTCCGCACTGGTATGCGGCGCTGCTGGAGGAGGCTGCAAAGGTAGGAGACTAAGGTAAGAGATCCCATGACGAGTTCCCAACCTTCCTGCCTGTCACAGATCCTGTGATATGTTTCCAAACTTCCTGTCACTGATGCCATGATCAGTTCCAAGCCTTCCTGTAACAGATCAGATGATCAGTTCCAAACTTTCCAGTCACAGATCCTTCAACATTTTCCCACCCTTCCGGTCACAGATGACAAACTGCCAACCTTCCAGACAATAATCCCATGACAAGTTACAACCCTGCCAATTGCAAAAATCACAACAAAATGCAAACCTTCATTGCAATAACAATTCTGTCATAGATCCCAAAAGGTCCCCCACTTTCTGCTCAGTCTTGCTCCCTTTGGTTGCTCATTGCTGCTTTGAACGCCACAATTTGCTGAGCCTATGAAAGCTTGAGATGAGACTGGAGCCGTGGGGCTCAAGAAAGAAACTCCAATTGAAGAAAAATCTTGTCATTAATAAAAATAATTTACAAACCTTTCCACTACTGATACCACAATTCCTTACCTTCCTTGCAACAACCTTCCTGTCGTCCAAAACGCAGTCTTTTAGCAATGATGCCACTTCACCAATGGCAGACACTGGAGTTATCCAAACCATGGCTGCACCAACGTAGATGCCTTCCACTTTACCTATGGTCACTCCACTGTTCACTGAACATAATAAAAAAGATCATCAGCAGAGAAGATGGCAGTAGAGGAAAATATATTTATGTAAGTTGATAAATTTATCTAACAATTCATCAAAAAATAGTATGTATAAAATGTAGAGGCTTTGAAATCTGAGAAGCATCAGTGCCACTTGCCAACAAAGAACAAGTCAAGCCATCTAGTGACAAAAGGTTGTTGATTATTCATATCAGGGCAAGCTAGCTATAGGTGGATAAATTCAGACTGAAGCTACATTTACAACGAACAAAATATTTTGCCTTAATAATATTTTGCTATTAAATATGGACTAAATATCTAGTCCACAGAAACTTGTATATAGTTCTATACATTTCTGAGATCCATCATCAGTAATGGGACACATAACAAAATGGCTAATACTAGGTTGAAGGACCAACCCATCCATATTTGGCCTCATACTTCTGTGTTAAGATGTATGGCTAATCAATGCACTTGTTAATAGTATCCAAGCTTATATTTTGTTACAATATGCTCATCTGACTGCTCCAAAACAATGCTCATTCTCTAGTCTTGAGCAATGACTGTGGCAAATACTTATGACAAATGGCTAGCTACCCAAGCCTTTATGTTAGTAAGCTTGGGAGTTAGGTATCTAAAATGAGATCTCAATTAAAAGATAGCCATCTAAGAAGAAAGCTTAATGTAGCATTATGTTTCCAAATCAGTAGGTAGCTATCAAAGAGTTCAACATTCACAAACAATTACAGTAACACATGAACAGAAGAACAACCCTAAATAAACAATGTAGGTTTGTCAGTCAAGATAATTTAGGCAAAGTTTCTATACCCAGCCCCTTTTTCTATTGCACTTTGGTGAAATTTATTGAAATTGGGTAAAAGCTTCAGTAAACACTCACATTTACTGTTGATGAAATCCTTTAGCTGATCCACCGAACAGGAGACAGGTAAGTTTAGAACGATGAGGCGACTGTAGTTGCCTTTGCCACTCTTGGCAGTATCCAGACTCAAACTGCTGCCAATGCTATTAGAAAATACTGTCAATACATTTCAACAAAATAAAAAGCATAATTTTGAACAAATCAGTTTCAAACCCAGGATATATTAGCACAAAAATCAGATTAAGTTGCTAGCTAGCATTCAGCTAGCTAATGAAACAAAACAACTAGCTGCAGTAAATAGTTAGCCACCTAATTTTCAGATAGCTACTATATGTAGCCAGCATAAATTTTGATTAGTCCTGAAACAAATCATTTGAAACTAAAACCCACTCTAAACAAAAAGAAAACATTAAAAACCATCTAGAGCTGGCATGGGTATGCTTACCTAGGAGAAAGTCGCTGCATTACAGAAACTTTCATATTTTCCCTTTCGGTTCGACTGAATCTTTCTTTGTTTCCATCAGCATCATCTTCAACAGCTGCAGTATTGCCATCATTGGTAGCACCATCATCACCCATGCTAATGTTTTCAGTAGCATCAGTTACCAACAGTTTATTGGCAGATGCATCTTGATGATCCATTGATCCACCTTCAATTGTATTACATTCTCCATTGTCTTGATCAGATTTGTTATCATCAATATCATCATCATTGAGAAGTTCAACATCATAGACTTCAGCAGGATCATAAATTGAATCCATGATACAGCTTGTTATTTCTCAAATACAGACTATAGAGGGCTGCAAAACAGTTTATTAAAATTGGAACTGCAACAAATTGTACTGGATGCCCTCTCTGTGGCCCCTTAGGAACAGCAATTAGTTTTTGGACTAAAATTGAACATTGAACACAAATAAAATTAATTAGTTTTTGGGCTAAAATTGAACATTGAACACAAATGATAATAAATTAATAATAGGGATGATCAAGTAGCAAAACTACAAAAGGCAGCTAATTATTGAGGAAAGTTGAAGGTTAACATTATCAGCTACTACTATCCACTCAGCCACAGGGGTCAAGTGGATAACATCCCCAACTCAGTGAGAGGCTCTGGTGCTGTACATGGGCAATGTAAGTGGGGAGACTGTTGCTCAAATGCAGCTACTGATGCAGTGGAGGAGTCAAAGCCAGTGTACAGCACAAAGCTTGGGGCATGTTGGGAATGTTTCAGCAGGTGCAGTCCCTTATATTAGACCTAAACCCCTGATGAAGTTAAACCATGTCTCACGGGTGTTCCCACAGAAAACTCACTGCCACTGACATGATATAATGGTTAAACCTGCCCGGGGTGACGGCTGGGAAGGACATGCTTGACCATATTGGGCAAGTTTGAGCATCAGAAACTGAGATTAGAAGGGATGTTCCATAGACTGTGCCAGGGTTGGCAATGATTTAATCAAATGAAAAATAAATCAAGTGATTAGATCAATGATTTTTTTTTTGTGTAAGCTGATGATTTTATTCATTTATTTGACTTTTTTACATAGTGTTGATTTCTTTTAAATTCTGCGCTCTTGTCAAGGCATTGCAAGTCAAAAGGATGCTTAAATGCTTCAATAGGCTTACATTTATCATGTAGGTGCTTGAATATGCCTAATTAAATATGCCTGAAAATAATTAAATCCACAAAAAATCATGCAAAAAACTTAAAATGCTTGAATTTGGCAACTACTATTAATATTCTTAATTCTTTATGCATCATTACTCATTATTTAGTAAGTCATTAGATTATCAGGGTGATAGGATCAGAGATCAGAAAGTCAAACCTCATAATGTAATAAATGCATTATTTATTGGCTAAATGGGACACTAGTAGTGTGTATGCATATCTTTCTCACTGTTTTACTTGTTTGTGTTACATGCACTCTGTATTCATTGTCTTGTTGAGTAACTGCCCATTGTAGATTCACAAGGTCTACCACCCTGAATGGCAAGTGAGGCAGGAGTGACCAGAATGGCTTCTCTATATTAGCCACAAATAAAATAAATAAACATTAGAAAAGAACTCTTCATAGATTTGAGGTCAGGGGTCTATACTATCTAGCTGAACTAAATTCATCAATGTAGAATGCAACACCAGGCCAGTTTGAATTATTGGGTAACTTGGGCAAAGTACTTGGCAAGAATGTTGAAAATTTTACTACAGTTTCAGCAAAACTTGGCATGAATATCTAGTTTAAATGTATCTTTCAGCAAGTCTGCAAACACAGCGTTTGCTGTAAACGCTGAGCAACAATCAATAACCTACCTCAACCAGTGATGCCAAACTTCTATCAAATGACTGATGGTTGTACCCTGTGTATGTGTGGCGGGAAGGAAAACTATTTGTACCTTGTTCTAAATTCTAATTCCAAGTATTTAAATATTTCAGTCAATTCCCCCATCATTAGCCAAGGTCACATTATTCTCCAGGTTTACCAATTAAATCCATCCTGACTTCTTGAAAGTAACTAAACAGAAGAAGAAAAGGTAGATGGAGAAGAAGAAGAATAGCAGTGTTAGAGTGGCAGTACTAATTTCTAGTGTATTTTAGTTGGAGAATAGGTGAAATTATATATATTTATCTTTAATTCACTCACACACAACAACTTTACATCCCATAGAGGTGGTGGGTAAGGCTTCAGAATTGACCAACAGCCTGCAGAGATCCACCGTTTGCCATAGTCCTCACTTCATGGTGTCCCTCTATGTGATGCATATTGGGCCTCTCATGGATTTTTATTTGTCTGTGTGGAATGTGGGTTTTCTTGGGGATTGGAGATTGCTCGAATCTGTGCAGAGGAGATGGACAAGGAGTGTGGATGGTCTGGCTAAGTTGGATTACTTTTCCAGACTGAAGCAACTTAGCTTATTTTCTATAAGAGGAAAATTTCTCAGGGCGGACCTTATTAAATACTGGAAGATCATCTGCAGGTTGGATGGTGGCGCAGACCTCGGATGTATTTTTTGGAGAGCTCCTGATGCAAGAACACGAGGCCATCCCTATAAGATTTTTATACAGATACAGACACTAAGCCGCATCCCCCAGAAAGGCGGGTGGCCGACGGCAAGGCTCACCTCACACCCTCACACTCACACATCTTAGCCCTTTTGTGCTAAAGGGTCTGGCCGGTAGCCCCTCAACTTACACTCTGGGTCCCGAATGCACCAAGGAACCGTCGTCAGCAGCAGGGCCCGACAGTTTTCACTGGTTTACCCCCGCCGCGTCATAATGGCCGGGCCCCCCCACCCACGACCATCTCGACAGCGGGATGCCAAGGGCGGGAAAGCACATCAGAGCAGCGTTCATTGCACGCTCTCTCGCCACCTCCACATTCATGTCTCGCCTTCCCAACGCCTGCTTCAGACCATCCATCCACCCAAACTTCAGTCTACCTCTAG
>SDVV010044022.1:0-10196 GCA_016164225.1 Gammarus roeselii
TATATGGGAGGGATTAGCGGGATAGGTAGAGTTGGAGTTTGGGCTGAGGTTAGAGAATGGCAGCGAAGGTGGGAGCTAGAGGAAAGACCGGATGGAGGGGGGTAATATATGGGAGGAATGGGTAAAGTTGGAGTTGGAGTTTGGGCTGAGGTTAGGGAGTGGTAGCGAAAGTGGGAGCTAGAAGAACGAACGGGTGGAGGGGGGTAATATATGGGAGGGATTGACGGGATAGATAATGTTGAAGTTTGGTTTGAGGGTAGGGAAAGGTAGCGTGTTCGTGTAGAAGTACTCCACATCATTTACTTTATTTATGTAAGGTGAGCGTGGTGGTGAGAGGGAGTGCCTGCTATGTGCTTCCAGAGTTTCTGACCCGTTCAGAGGGTGGTGATTATATTTGTGCTGATGCATTGCACAGGTGGTGTATAAGATCCTGGTGCACATTTTGAATCTACTTATGAGCTCTGAACAATAGAGATACTAATGAAAAACTTTTTGTGAGCTGAACTCTTGACACAGGCCACCAAGTGGAAATAGCTCGAGGGTAGCGCCTACAGAGCGTGTGACTTGAAACCAGAAGTACTAACACAGTGAGAGATGGCACCAAAAGGCAAGAATGTCAGCAGTGCAGGTGGACTTGAGAATAACGTACATGTAAATGATGTACTATGTTTTCTAAGAGCAAGAAGAATCGTCATTCCGATAGACGATCTGGTTGCAATAGCTAAGACAACATACAGTGCGGAGGCAGCAAAGGAGGCTTTGCAATTGTATGTAATTGTTCAGCCCCAGGCTCCAGATACAGCGCCATCTAGTGGCGGAGAGAGACTGTCGTCCCGTCGAGGTGCCTCAACAGCGCCTTAGACTGCTTTAAAGACTATACTACGTCTGATGAGTGAAGATGATCCGCGTGTTCCGCTATTTGCAGCAGTTGACATTAATAAAGTCCCCGCTGTTGACTTGAGAAACATTGATGCAGCTCATTTTATTGCCAAAACCCGTGACGTCAGAATTGAAATGTCGTCTCATACTGAAGCAATTAAGAAGATTCAACATGCACTAGATAAGTTACTAAGCCTTGAAAAGTCCCTCGTAGTTGTGACTGCAATGCTGATAGGATATCAAAGATTGGAATGTGTATTGCAACAATGCTTGCCGGTAAAAATCTTCCAGTATCTTAGAAGGTATCTATGAACCAATGGCAACTGAAGGCCTTCAGAGAGGTCGTACGTTTGACAAAGCCGTATCTGCCGTGCCTCAAGACAAGTCAGCGCGGCGCACTATGATACCGCGACCAGCTGTTCAGGCGGGCTCACCACCACCAACGCAACCATCAATGATACCACAACCACGAACTCAGTTGCCTACTCTCTCGCTCTCACGAACACAATCACCATCATTGACATCACTGCGCTCCCTACCGCTACCATCACCACCGACATCACTACTTCAACAACAGCTGAAGGCGGACAACCCGCCTAAAACCCAATACAGTGACATGGCACGACAGAAAATATCTTCACAAAGTCTCGACTTAGGCACTAACGATGATGAGCAAACGTTTCCGAGCAATCAGGAGGGATTCACGGATGTGTCGGCAATTAGGAAGAAAAAATCGTTGAAGAAGAACCCTAACGTGGAGATAGGTAATGGGCGTACTCTTCAGGAGAGTTTTTGCTACTAATGGCACTGTGAAACTCTTCGTGTCACTACCGTATCCTGGAAGTAGGTTCCCTCTAAGAAGAATGAAGGAACGTGTGAAGCAGCATCTTGGCGAAGAAACATCGTTCAAGTGCAAGAAACGTCTAAGCACAAGAGGTAACACGTCACCCTTCGAGATATATGGGGACGCAAATCTACTGGAGTCCGTGCTCTTTGACGAGAACATTTGGGAAGAGAGAACCTGCCTACAGCTCTTCAAGACCAACGTGCGCTTACCAAAATACTTCGACCTGGCAGCTGAACAAAGCTAAGCAGATGTTAGAAAACGGATTAGGGAGATACAGGTAAAGAGAAAAAAGGCGCGTAAGGGGCCCAGTGCAGGGCGCGGCAGCTATATAATGGAGGTCAATAACGGTAGCAGAACATAAGTTCGAATTGCCTCTCTGAATTGTTTTGGCTTAGAGGGGAATTGTGAAGCCTATGTCGCATACCTCTGCAGAACAACTCAGTTAGTAGCTTTGCAGAAGACGTGGCTTCATCCCTGGCAGCTTAATTTACCGTCCTCACTGGGAGAAAAGATAGTTTCATTCTCAATTTCCTCTGTCGATGAGACGAGGGAAATCAGGGTGGGGAGGCCACATGGGGTTTGACATTCATTTGGCAACAATCTCTGAGCCCACATATAAAAATTAGGAAATACGATTTCAATGGAATCCTGGGTCTGAGCGTTACAATTAACGAGACTTCTGTTCTGTTCTTAAATGTTTACTTCCCTGTCAACTCCGGTGAAAATCTGGAGGAATATCTCAGATGCATGTGTGTTTTTGGGGGTATATTGGCGAGTAGGGAGGAGCAACAAGTGTGTATTTTAGGAGATTTTAATGCATCACCACACACAAATAGGTTCATTGAGAATGAAGAGCTATTTACTGAGCATAATGTTGCATTTCAGGACACAAGGCAGCTGGCACCGGACACGTACACGCATGTGAATCACGGTTCTCTTTCCACCTCATGGATCGATCATATTGCTTTGTCCTCTCTTTTAGTAGATGCACCAATTTCCTGTCACTTGCTGCCCGATGTTGCCTGCTCGGATCACCGTGTTTTAGGGGTAACTTTGAGTGTAGAGGGAATGCAGACCCCTAGACGGGTCGCTATCCCTGGCGCTAAATTCTTCTATAGCTAACGTCAGATCAACCCCTATCATCTCCGCCAACTGCCTTATCAGCCCCAAGTTGTTCCAACTACCTACCTACGATACCATTTTTTAACAGCGAACATTCATAGCGTTCCTCAGTCACACCAGACACTGTCATATCTGCCAGTGACATTCTGGCGAAAATCTGTTTCAGCCCACGTCAGAATCAGCGACCAGTCGTACCATTTTACCGGTTATCACTTTAATGAAACTTTTCCTGCCCAAGCTAACCTAACCTAGGGTACGTGTTTCTAACCCGCGGGGCAAAGGTACGTATTTCTAACCCGCGAGCAAACACACGTATTTTTGTAGGGTACGTGATGCCGTTTTTTAGCGTTTTTTTATTGAAGTTTCATTAAAGTGATAACTGTTAGGTTGGTACGCCTGTTTCGGTGTAATGACAGTGGCAGATATGACAGTGTCAGATTTTGAAGGGGTGGAAAATGCGTGTGGGCTGAATTATCGTTAGGTAGAAAGCACGGGATGAAAGATTTTTAGCGGTTATGACAGTGTCCGGCCATGACAGTGAGGTGAAGTGAAGTGGCGATAGTGCGCATGTGCGGGAATAATTTTAGCGCGAACGCTGGGCTCCCTCCTAGACAACCTAACTCTCGCGAGGTTAGGACGATTGATTGAAATTTTGATAATAAGAGACTACTGGACAGATTCTATGCTGAGCTCGATGTCCTTCTTGCAAATATTCCTGATAGGCTTCTCAGAGTGAATGAAGAAGTTGATAACGTAAGATTGAATGATCTGTATGGCTGTACGAGGCGGTGTATATCAATTGCAGGACGGCGTGTTTTTGGCAGTAGAAAACCGAGCAAATCTAACATCCCAGGTTGGAATGAACGAGCACGAGAACTGAATTATGCTGTACGAGACGCCGTATTTAATTGGAATATTGCTGGAAGGCCTCGGGGAGGTCAACTTGCGGTAGCAATGAGGATAGCAAAGTCACGGTTTCGTAGAGAACTCGCGTTCATGAGAGAGAACGAGCAACAGTTGCGTGCGCAGGCTCTTCTAGCAAAGTTGCGAGAAGGTAAATGTAAAGATTTTTGGAAAGAAATTCGGTCACTAAATCCTAAAAAGGAAGCACTTACACTCGCGGTGGCGGGCGTAACTGGGGAAGCAAACATTACAAGGGTCTGGGGGGAGCATTTCCAGCACATTGCTAATTCTGTTGACACGGAAGAAAATAGAGGTTGGATGCAAAACGCCCTCGATAATGTTCCTGCTGTTAACGAAATGGTTTCGGTGGCAGAGGTTAGGAGCATTGTCAGAGGCCTCAAAATTACCAAAGCTGTTATAAATGACGACATACCGAGTGAAGTGTTCAAGAATGCTTCCCACTGACTGAATGCAGTGCTTGCTCTTTTCCTTTCGGGCTGCACTCATGTCAAGGAGCTACCATGTAACTGTGGTTCCTCTTCTGAAATGTAAAACAAAGGACCCTTCTGATATGAATAATAATCGCCCCATTGCTATTGCCACCTCAATTTCCAAGGTTCTTCACCAGGTTATTCTTGCAAGATTGCAAACATTTCTGTCTTCCGCAAAAAGTCAGTTTGAATTCAGAGAGGGCCATGGAACTGAAATGGCGATATTCGCATTGAAACAAACTGTTGAGTATTACAGATGTAGAGACTTGCCTGTTCTTCTGTATTTTTTAGACATGAAGAAAGCTTTTGATAGAGTAAACCATTGGACTTTGTTCAGAAAGTTAATTGAGAGAGGAGCCCCTCTTCATATTGTGCACTTGCTTGTATTTTGGTACTGGGAACAGTAATTCTTAGTGCGATGGGGTATTTCGAAATCGGCCACTTATCAATGTAAAAACGGAATTAGGCAAGGAGGTCAGTTATCGCCACTGTTGTATAACGTGTACACTGATGAGTTGAATTACCTTCTAAGTAGAGAAAACCAAGGCTGTCATATCGCCAACTGTTGTGTTAACAATCTTAGTTATGCAGATGATAGGGTGCTGTTAGCACCGACTCTCTCAGCATTGCAAAAGCTTCTTGATATCTGTAATAAATTTGCTGAACCTCATGATATTGTATAAAACACTGCAAAAACTGTATGTATGCTAGTTAGACCGAAAGGTCCTAGTTACTCCCTATCGACTGAGATGAAACTAGGCGGTGTAGCACTGGATTATGTGGATGAATTTCAATATCTAGGGCACATCATCACAGCAGATTGCATAGATGACAAGTATGTTGCAAAGCAAACAAGGCGGTAAAATGCAGTTGGTAACATGCTGATACGAAAATTCTCGTTTGCGCCAAGGGAAGCTAATCCAGCTCTTCAAATCATAGTGTTACCCGATTTATTGTAATGCGATGTGGAGAAAATACTTTCAATATAGCGTGAGGAAATTGACAGTGAGTTATAATGACACATTTAGACGGCTGATGCAGGTCCCTCGCTCGACGTATGCGAGCAGGGTTTTTGCTGAAAACCAATCAGATCACATAAAGGTACTGTTCCGTAGAGCGGCACACAGCCTTATGACTAGAGTTATGAAATCCCCAAATGAAATCCTCGTTGCAATCTGCTCAGGTGATGCGCTCGCTGCCTCGTCATTGTTAAGGCGATATAGAGAATTACTATACGCATAGGCAAGATAGAATTGTATGCCGTAACTTGTTCTCAGTTGTGTGCGGTAATTTTATAACTTTGTTCTCACTGTAACCCTAAAATAAGATGTCTCAATTGCAATACTATGCCCATGTTGGTTGTCAATGAAGATTATTTTTTTTTTTTTATTATTATTATTATTATATGTTTCAGTTATGCAAATCAGTCACATGTCATGGCAACATATTCACGTTAGTTGTTTGGTTGGTAACATGCTAATTTTTTCTCTCGCACATCATGGGTTGTAATGTATGTTCTGGGTATGGTAGAGAATTGATCTTCTCGATTTATTATAACTCGAGCGTTTTAGTATATTTTCATTCAGTTTCGTATGTTCTCTGTACAGTTTCCATCTTCGATGCAAGGTATTATGTATTTTAAACAATTATAGGAATATTAGGATATATAACGTTTATATCTGCAATGTAGAACATTATTTCATGTATAATTTATTTAAATGTTGTATATTATCAGCGTTTTATATATTTTTTTACATCCTGATACAATGTTTGACGTGGATATTATAGATATAGAAGATTCGATTTGTTACACACTTGGTCTTCTTGTTAGCTTATAGTATGTTCATTGTAGGACCATACTTCAATGTTTGGGAGGGGTTAGAGAGTTTCCTAGGCCTAAGCTCGTTGCGTTTACCTCTTTTTGTATAAGTAGATCAATTTACTATGATGGATATCCGAGTGTATTACAATTTTAAATGGTAATTAGAGCGGAGTAGAGAATTACGTATTTATTTTTTTATCGTTGTAGGATTTTTTTTTCCACGATAATCATAGGAATGTATGATTAAGAGGCGTAAATCCGTACTGCATCTTTGGAGAATTACGTCATTGAACCCTAGCAAGTGTGTAGTTTAACGTTTTAGAAGACGATTTACTGGATGGATGGGTCCTAGTCTAGGGGCGGTTTACACTCCCTGGTAGTCATTGTGAGTTCATCCATGTTCAGCGGGAATTTGTAAGTGCATGTGGATGTTGGTCTTAACTTCAATGGGTTTGTTAGAGAGGTTATGCGTCGAGCTGATGGTCTTTATAGTGATTTACTTAGGTCGTCAGTGAACAGATGCCTAGGTTTTTATAGACACACTCATTGTGACTCATGTCAGGCTCATTCAGGACAACTGTACTTGTGTATGGATTCTTTGCTATATCCAATATGTGACTCTGCTCGAAGCTGTTCAGAGATAGTGGAATAAACAGATGCATGGTTTGTCTGAGGTATTGTAACATGACTGGCTGTCGCCTCTAAATTTGTATTATATCAGGAGTAGCTTGCTGAGAAGTGGCCTAATGGAACATTGTAGACTTCTGTGTTTTGTTACAGGGGGCGTTGATTTGTCCTATTATAGATATTAAATCATAGTAAGGCTTAGAATTTTTTCAGATTGAACAGGTATTGTAGTATTTTTACCATATTACGCATGATTGCAGTATTTTTTAACTGCCAGATATTTCTTCCGTATGATTTTTATGTAAGTTTATGATTTTGGTCCTGTTTCAATTCACCTCAGGAGTTCAAGTACAGGATTATTTCACTTTTACCTATTACAAGATCGGTAATGCACATCGACATCATACATTGCTTGACCAGATAACGTGGGATATTGTAGTAAGCTTTAGCATCTGGGTGTGGTAGGATACACCGTATATTATCTTATTATTTGTTTGTTAGGGTACAGTAAAAAATCTTACTTAGCTATTTTATAGTTGTTGTGGTTGTTTGATTTTGATTGGTTATCATATGAATATATCGTATTAGGTATAAATTTGCCAAAATTCATGGAACGTTGGGTATAAATTACGCTTAATCAGATTTAATGGTCCGAAATATTGGTATGGTTTATCTCTCTACATTGGATTTGGGTCCTGTTACAAGTTGAATTGTTAAACATATCTACCGGATTTGTGGAGAGTGTTAGTGTAAAATTCTTCATTAATTTAATGTACATCTCAATTATGTTATCTGCTCGCATGTCTTCACTAGATGCTTATTCCCGCAGGTCTTACTTAAATAAGTGTTTGTGATCCGTTTGCAGTTTATACATTTATAAATTATTGACTAATTCAGGCTTTGTTATGAGATTGTGTTTCAATTCAGAATATCTGACTTATTCGAGCATTCACTATGTACACTGTAGTATGTTTCACTGAAGGCTTGTGATGATGGCCGTAAATCTAACCCATTCTAACCTAACCTAGCCCATCCTAACCATGAATGAAATCCTTTTTTTCACATTCCATAATTGTGTTAGGTATACTATAGTTCTGTGATGTAAAGGTCCGCAATCAACAAGATTTAGGATATGTCTAACGTACAAAACTAGCGAAATATATATCAATGTACGACAACATAGATCAATATCAATGAATGCAATAAGGGTTGCCATACACTGCCAGATGCATTAAACCCTAGGCAACCCAAACAACTTAACCAATGCTTATATATTTTCATTCAAGTTTGATGGTTATGCATGATATTGAGTCATTAATTTGTGCGATGTACATATCAAATCACTCCACATGGTTCTATTATACGACGTTTTTTTATTATCAAACACCATGTAGGCATATACAAGGACGTGCCGACACAATGCACAATGCATATATATAGGATCTTTGGTGGCACTGTGCCGGCACAATACATATATACAAGGTCGCTGGCGGCACTATGCCGGCACATGTGCCGGCACAATGCATATATACAGGGTCGATGGCGTCACCTGTGCCGGCTTATGTGCCGGCACCACATTTGCACTTATATACAATTTCGTTCACCATCTGTAACATTCTACTTATGATTTGTGATGAGATTTATTCGTTACCTATATCAAATCACTCTACACGGTTCTATTTTACGTACCTTTGTTTTTATATCACACAATGTACGCATATACAGGGTCGATGCCGGCACCTATGCCGGCACTGTACCGGGACCATGTAGGCATATACAGAGAAATGGCAGCACCTGTGCCGGCACATGGGCCGACACAATGTAGGCATATACACACATTTGTACACATATACAGGTTCAGTTAACATCTGTAGCATTTTGCATATGATATGTGATTTCCATTAGAAGAAAGGTCCCTGCTTTTGTTACAAGATATTTAATGTGGATCATCTTCACGTCATGTTAGGTTAAAAGAATTAATCATCCTAACCTAACCAAACCATGAAATATGTATTATCGATCGACTTTTCATGCTTACATACGATTTTTTCAGTGTTTTAGGATTTATGCATAGTAAATATCTCCACTTGACTCTACATTTTGATCTATCCTATGCAGTTTTGATACACACTTCCAATTTTGATGGTGCGAATTTCATCATGTTTTTATATGTAAATTACATCGTTTGTTTGATTGTTATAGCTATTTTCATATGATTCCTGCTTTTTAACACAATTCTACATCACTTTTACATGTTATTCACACCCATCAAAAACCTAACCTAACCTAACCTTATGGGGTGGCATGTTTACGACGGAAATATTCAGCCTCGAAAGTGTTTATGTTGAAGAATTTTGAACGGAATGTATTCAGTCTGGAAAGCTATTACCAGCGAATATCTTACCCTGGAAATATATATGATCGAATGTTGATACGACGGAAAACGTTTACGATCGTACTTTAACTCGCTTGGACGCACTTCCAGATACTTTTATTAGAACCGAAAGTGTTTAGCACGGAATTTCTTAGGACCGAAAGTGTTTACGCTGGAATAATTTTGCTTCGAAAATTTTCCGGTGGAAAGAATCCTAGCTGGAAACTACTCCAAATAAGCTGACACCGTTATGTATAGGATCGAATAGCTTGTCCTAGAAATGGTTTTGTTTGGGACGGAAAAATCTACGATGGAATTTATTTTCCCTGGAAGTTGTCGTTGGATGGTATATTTTTAGCTGTAACCTAACCGAACCTAACCTAACCTAACCTAACCTAACCTTACATGAAAGAAGTAGAGTTTTTTTCATCGTCCATATACACAAATAAAATAATTTCCAGCGTAAACACTTGCCGTTCTAAACAGATTCCGCCGAAAACGTTTTCTGGCTGATTTACATTTGACTGAATCGATTTGCCCAAGACAGACGAATCAATCGTAATCACTTCCAGCGAAAAAAAAAAACGGCGTAAATAGTTTATATCCTGAATAATTCGATGCTATCAACTTTCCATCCAAAATCCTTTCGCATATGTATATATCAATAACTGCATACCATACATAACCATCAAAGTTGAATGCAAATATATAATTATTGTATAAGTTGGTTAGGATGACTAGATCATTGAGTCTAACATCACGTATAACTGTTCCACATTGAGAAAAGTGTAACAAATTGAAATGCATTAGTACTCTTGGATCCTATCTGCTGATTCTCATCCACACATGTAACAGAGATACCGATAAAATTCTGAAATCTAAACATCTGCAGAAGGATATCTGCTGGATCAGATTGGAGAAATGTATTTGAACTGCTAATAATATGTTAAATATACAGCCCTAGTGGAGAGGTTCATACATATCAATATCATATATAAGCATCAAACGTGAATGAAACTATATAACTATTGGTTAGAAAAGGCTAGGTTAGGTTATAATGTATTTGGCAGTGTATGGTAACCCTTTTTGCATTTATCGATATATGATCTATGTTGTCGTACGTTGATATAT
>SDVV010044023.1:0-10196 GCA_016164225.1 Gammarus roeselii
AAGCATAAACAGAATGAGCTTTCGCCTAGGGGTCTCTCTAACTCCTCCTAAATATTGAAGAATGGTCGTACAATAAATATACAATACCCTAACAGCAAAACCAAATTTGTAACGAATCGTCTGTTCTATATCTATAATAACTACGTTAAATATTGTATCAGGATGAAAGAAGATATATAAATCACTATAAATGAACAAAATGTAACTAAATTAGACCTGAAATAATGTTCTATAATGTAGATACATACGTAATATATTCTGATATTGTATAAATAACCAACAAATTGCATTGAAGATGGAAATTCAACAGAGAAGGTACAAAAACTGAAAGATCTATACTAAACTCACGAGATAAAAACAAAGCAAGAAGATTAATTCTCTACCATACCCAAAACATACAATAAAAACGTGATGAATGAGAACGAACAAGCATGCAACCACACAAACAAGAAATATGAATAAGATACCAAGACATGCAGGCGACACAACTGAAACCTAAAGTAAATGCGGTATAGAACATACAAAATCTAATGAGATTAGCCTCAACATCAGTCCATAACAGCGTTGAATTAATATCTCTTTAACTAAAGTAACCGCGGTTTAAGCGTAACAGATGTGTCATATATAGATATAAAACTACCACAATGATGCAACAACCTAGCAATTATGTCTGATATAGCTTGCTACATGGATGCTTCAAGCCTAAATCATTAAAATGCCTAAAACTGTATGAGTTAACTGATCGAAATTCCGAAACACTAAAAATTCAACATAAATCAAACGATCATTACTGAGTATACATAACATAATATTTTAACTTACAATAAATCCAAATCGTTCAGGTATTTCTGCTATTGGA
The DNA here is from genome assembly GCA_016164225.1 of Gammarus roeselii. Lineage (NCBI taxonomy): Eukaryota > Metazoa > Arthropoda > Malacostraca > Amphipoda > Gammaridae > Gammarus > Gammarus roeselii. Next base: position 860 of record SDVV010044023.1, read on the forward strand.
AAAACGCATCAATGGGATACTGATATAACTGTTTCAAAACTGGGTAATGCAATATGGGGTAGATAGATTCTCGACCGTAGGTGTTGCTTCATCCCACAATACATAACTAAACTCAGCAATAATCATACTAATAATCCATACTTATCTTATAGATAGTATTTACATATGAAATAAATAGATGGAAACACAGAATCTTGCCTGCAATCCTACCTCCAGGCTGGTACACACAGGACGATTCGCACAGTAAGGCTGCAAAATTGAGTTATAAGACATACTTACCACACTAATCCTATAAAAGAATATATAGTGATAAATGAACATAACAGATAAAAAATATACCAAGCCCGCACCGCTACGAACCCACCGATCAAGCATTGAATGACTCATATATACCACAAGTAGGTAAGAAAACACACGTATATGTTCACATAAAAAAAATACAGAAATTTAATCCATACATAAATATATTACGATATATGCACTCACAACGTAGCAAACGTGACACGGAAACAAATTTATAAGACAAGGAACAGGTAAGAGCAAACTCACATAATCTTCCAGGAGCACATCAAACTTTTTGCCTAGGGGATCCCTACGCCCCGCCCCCCACCAGAAATTTGGAATAACACTAATCCTACCAGAACCGAATAAATATATATAACGAGCAACATTTAGTGACCAATTATACTCCACTACAAACAGCTAAAGAAGAAAAAACGTATATATAAATATAACATATAATATCAAAATACAGTACAAATTAAAATGTTCATAACATAAACCTTGCCAATCAAGGGCGCAAGCCTGCTTCCATCCCGCCATTCCCCTTCCGTCCCCCTTCCGGTCTCCCCCCCCCGCCTCGTCCGTTAGCTGACTTGGGGCATCAAACCAGTTCCGGTACCCTACGCTCCCGCCCTCCCCCATTTCTGGCGAACCCCCATACGCTCGGTGAGTCAAGGTGCATGCATCGCGTCCTACCCCGAACGGCTCTTTTATCCCTATCTATAATCCTTCGCATTTGCGTTTCGCTGCTATATACTCTACTGATGTGAAGGAATTAGATAGGCTATAATTAGGACGTACAAGACGCGGATGTAAAGGAATTAGATAGGGATAAGAGAGCAGGAGCAAGACGCGGATGTGAAGGAATTAGATTAGCCATAATTAGGGGGTACGAGACGCGGATGTGAAGGGATTAGATAGGCGTTAACTAGGGCCACCAAAACGCGGATGTGAAGGAATTAGATAGGCGTTAATTAGTGACTACATATATGCTTTGTGAATGAATTAGAGTGGCGATAATTAGATCTTTGAACCCTTTATCGAATGTATCTGTTAGGATGTATGTTATTTGTTTTTGTGTCCGACTTAGTCGCTGTATATCTCGAACATTGTAGTTTCATGTTAAGCCAAATTAATCTAATGGTAAAGTTAGTTACTAATGGTACATAGAGATACCATGAACGCAAGTTTTTTGTGAGTCGGCTGATGTATTTGTTAGGATGTATGTTATTCGTTAATGTGCCCGACTTAGTCGCTGTATTTCTCGGACATTGTAGATATATGTTTATTTTCTTCTATTTTGGTCAAGTGAGTTACTGATGCTACATAGAGACTGCCCGTGACGGGTAGGGAAGAGGAGAGGGGTTGACCGGAGTCAGGCGGTGTCCAAACCGCAAATGGTAATTCGCTTGATGATCTTTATATGTCAACTGTCACACAATGATCTTATCTCGAGATATATGGTCCTCTTGGCGAATAGTTTTTTCTTACGGTATCTTTCAGTTTCCTTACGATATCTTTTTGTTTGCATATACGATTGCTTACGTACATATTATAAAGATGTAGGTTATTAGGTCTTGTCAACGCTATATATTGGGATATTCCGCACGGTATGATATATATTACTAGGTTCGTTATTGAATGATTCACTTGAATAGAAATTTTTACTGCTCAATCATATTTTTATGATAATCGATGTAGTTATGCAAGAAATATGGGTATATATTAGGAGAATATAGCTACTTGTGCTTTTATTTGACTCATTTTCGGAGGTTGTTTAGTGGAGCTTTTTAGCGGTGAGATGCTTGATGCCAGCTTGATGTTAAATATAGGCTATGAACATTTACAGGGTACAACATGTTCATGTTGACGTGTTTTCATCTTTTTTCATGCAAAAAAAATTCTCGGGTGGTAGTATTTCTGTGGATTATCGATACGACCGCAATCCTAATTATCTTCGTATTTGTTTTACGGTATTATTTCACATGAGTATTTTTTTGTTTTGCTACCCTTAGCTGCTGGTCTGAGACCTCGGACATGCAAGCATCATACTGTACCACGTTGGTTGCAAGCAAATGATCTCACTCGGGTATTCGTTGGTCGTTTCGCTTTTTCATTAGTCCCAGCAGTCATGCATTTGTTTCATCGTACAAATGATTTTCTTGATCGGGTTCTTGGAGAAGTCCATGTATTCAGACAGAGACGATTACCGCATTTTTTCCGTGTCAATATCGGGGTTATCCTTTGAACTGGAGACTCATGCCAGGCTCATTATTGGTTATATCCAGGATGTGACTTTGCTTTATGTTGTTCAGAGACGATGGGTGAATCAGATGCAAGATATGTCTGAAGTATTATACGAGACTGGAATAGGTCTAGAAATTTGTTATAGATTTGAATGGTATTGTAGTAAGAAATAGCTTTTTTCTCATGATCTCAGAGTTGAATGTCAGATATTTTGGAGGAATGTATGTTTAAGAGGTGCAAGTCCATTATGCATCTTTATGGAATTTTCGTTATTGATCCCATGCAAATGTATACTTTAACGATCCAAAACTTTGTTTATAGTCTTCAGCGAGCTTTTTATAAACGCTATTTTTAATCACTATTTTGTGACATCGAATCGTTTCAGATTTTCTTCTTGCTATTATCCACATTTCCATTCATTATATTCCCGCAGATATCCGAAATATACCCAATTCTCTTTGCACTCAAACGTTTAAGATAAGATTCTCTCTTATCATGCATCATTACCAACATAATTTGTAACCAAAGTCAGATATAAATTTGATTTTATTATGCAGTTTTACACTTCTTATACTTCACACCCCTTTCACTACCCCATTTGATATTTCGGTTTCCTTCAACTTTAGCAGTTTTTTTTCGTCACACATTTCAATATCACTGTCACTGATAGCCATTTCACTTAAAGTATCCCACGTTTCCCCTTATTTTCATTATTTTCAATTTCGGTTATGACTTGGGTCTTTCTCCCACCATATCTATTTAGCCATTTTCATCCAATCTTCATACATTCTTAGCTCGAGTGTTAGTGGCACCATCCTTTCTTTTACGCTCGCGCCATTTTTGGGAACTGTCTTTCTCATTATTTTTGATTGCCAAGTCCGGTTTATTATGTTCTATCAATGCGCCCATTGCATCCTTTGAGCTCATATTTCCTCGTTCATTTTTGAGGTTATCATATTCAAGATAATGGTGTCCTTTGAGATGGCGCCAAAGCCCGAATGTGGAGCCTGATTTGCTTAATTTCATCTCCGCACTGCAAATAACACTATCTGAAGGAGTACAGATATGAGTCCAATTTATACACACAGGATCGTTACCTTCACTGCGTTGGCACATGTATGGGATACCATGCAGGCATTTTCACACATTTTGTGCAAAAGGGTTACCATACACTGCCGGATGCATTAATACCTTCCCAACCTAACCTAACCCATAGAACAACATCCCTTGTTCTTGATACAAGATATTTCATGTGCATCAGCTTCATACTATGTTATGTTAAAAGAAGTAATCATCCTATCCAATTCTAACCTAACTTATGTACGGTGTTCAGTCATTGTTTTATACAATGCATAATAAATTTCTCCACTTGTCTCTACATTCTCGATCAATTCTTTGCAGTATTGACACCTAATTATTTCTACTTCGCTATCAATCTCGACTCATATATATTACCAGAGAGGTCAGATTTTCTCAATCTTAGATGGATTGTATGTTACAAGTAATTCATATTTGTTTCATCATATAAATAGCCTCTTCATCTCATACTAAGGCTATCACATTTTTTCTTCAATATCTCCTGACACTTCATCCTTTGATGACTTGCACGGTCGATCTACCTTTTTCTTTCCATTTATTTTTTCAAACTCTTCACGATGACAGCGTTTCAAATGTTTCCACACGTTACTCGTCGATTTGTGTTTATTCAATTTTATTTATTTCTGGCATAGTTCACAGACCCCCATCACCCCATCTCTTTCGAATGATCGAGGACTCAAGCTATAACCCATCCTTCCACAACGGAATTCCAATATTGACTGAATATTTTTCTCATCGGACTCTGATTTATATCTCGCCATTCTGTCACACATATACAGCATTTACCCCGAGATAGGTTTATGGGCTGCGTTGCAACCCTTGAAATATATTCTCTTATCGTATTCGACAATTTCATTGTTTCCTTTGACCAACGCAATGTATGCAATTTCATCGCTTAACCTTTGAGTTGTAGGATATTATAAACAATTGATTTAGGATTTACATACTTTTATTAGTATCATTTACAGATCTTGCTGACATCATCAATGACTTCTAACTCGTTTTTTTCGATTACAGCATGGCTCGTACAGCCACCCATACCCATCATCACGATGTTCAAGTTTCCTCGCAAAATGTATCATATAATCCACCATATCTTTGTTGCGAACACCGAAGGCTGTTCCGTGCCCTTGAGTCCACAAATGTAATTCTTCTTCTTCTTGAACTTTAATTATTCGAATCTTCTCAAATTCAATGTCATTCTATTATTCATCAATGAGGAAGTCTTGCATACGTTCCAGGTTTCTTTGGTTTTTAGGAAAAAAAACGTTGCCCACCACTTCAGCTTTATTACAATCATGATGATTTTCCACTCGGATCATATCAATTTCGAGAGTTGCTTCCATATTACCCTTGAAGTTTGTTACATACGACTGAAACCCGTCAGTGTCAGTTACCCAGAGTCGACTTCCTTTTTCCATCATCCATATATGAATGTTATCTCCCACTCTTTTGATTCTTGTTTTACCCATTCTGAGATATCTGATATTTTCAACATTAGTCAAAATTTGTTCGATCCGACTCATATGATCTTCGGAGATTTTTTCTTCCAAAACTCGTTAACAAATTTTTGTCACTTGAACGTCCATTTTATCTATTTGAGGATGATCCGTCCGTATCCGCTTATCGTTCACGTAACACTGACTCCAATCACGTCATACAACTTGCTATTATAATGCGTCTGCAAATCTTTGAGCCTATCATCACTCGCTTCGGCGATCAATTACGTATGTATGTACGTCTATAGACCTGTATACGAATGTACATATCGAAAACCTAACCTTACCTAACTTATATACGGTATTTTGTCATTGATATATACCATCCATAACAAACTAGCTACACTTGACTCTACATTTTTGATCTAACCTTTGCAGTTTTGATACACACTTCCAATTTTGATCTACCAAATTTTTCACGACAATTCGATGTTGCCTCCTACTTACACGTTATATGCAAATTCATTGCTTAACCTTTGAGTCTTAGGATATTATAAATATTGAATTAGGGATTGACACGGTTTATTTCTGCATTATTAGTATTAATAACAGTTAATGCTGACATCATCAATGACTTCTATCTCGTTTTTCGATTACAGCATGGCTCGTACAGTCACCCAATCTTGCTGGATGTATCAATGTTTCTGCATTTTTTTGTATCAACATGGTGCGTACATACAACCGTACTCATCATCACTTTGTAGCAGTCTCCTCTCAAATAACTTCATATACTCCACCATATCTTTGATACGAATTCGGAAACCTATTCCATCCCCATGTCTCCATAAATGTAGATCCCCGCATTTCCATCAATGTTCTTCTTCTATGCGAACTCTAATTATTCGAATCTTATCCAATTCAATGTACCTCCAATCTTTATCCGAAAGAAACTCCATCATATACTCCAGGTTTTCTTCAGTCCCTAGATAGAATTTATTTTCCATTAACCCAACTTTCTTACATGTGTGGAAGTTTTCTGCTTGGGACATAAATTTCAAGATATACCTTATTTCTTTGAACTCTGTTACATACGTCTGAATTGTTTCGAAATCCGTCACCCATATCCTGTTTTCATCATTGTCCTTCCATACATGGATAATAGTTCCCGCTCTTGCGATTCTTGTTCTCCGCATTTGTAGATAATTGATATCTTCATCACTTGTCAATATATCCTCGAACCAAGCTAAATCAACTTCAGAGATTTTTTCATCCAATACTCGTAAACAAATTTTCGAGATGTGAACATCCATTTTTATCGATTTGAGGATGATCCGTCCGTCTCCGCTTATCGTCCACGTAACACTGACTCTAATCACGTCATAATGCTTGCTATTATAATGCATTTGCAAATCTTTAAGCCTATCATCACTCGCTTCGGCGAACAATTGTGTAGCTATGTATGTACGTATGTCCGTCTATAGACCTGTATACGTACATGTACGTGTATATTTGAGCGTATGTACGTGTACATGTATTGAAAAAAATATATATATGTATAACGAAATTAGAAATTCAATACAATTTAAAATTAAAGATTGAAAAAAAATCAAATTTATTGATGTGATAACTTGGATACTGAGGAAAGGTCCAGGCGTTGATTTTTTTTAATTGTTTAATTTTAAATTGGATTGAATTTCTAATTTTGTTATATATATATTTATATATATTTTTTCTATACATGTACACGTACATACGCTCATATATACACGTGCATGTACGCATACAGGTCTCTAGACGTGTTATAACAGTCGTCATTTCGCTTCATTTCTTCCCTAGATCATGCTGTCCTTTCATTTCTTCGCCTCCCACATGTTCCTTCTTCGAGGAGACAACTCACAGATTGATTAATGGCTGCACCTGCCACTGCCAGTCCAGGGGCTGCCTCAGACCAACCGTTGCCACGGGCCGCTAGGAGAAAATGTGTGTTTCCTGATTCCTACTTTAGCGTAATTTGAAGGATAAGGGAATATCTTTCTCGCGTAAACACACTTCAGGCCACTGAAACTAGAGACGGGCTATCTTGTGATACTTCCTTATTATGAAAAGGAGCACTGAAAAGGAGCACTAGTGCGTAGATATTTAACCACGAACCCACGATGGCCCTCATCTATCGAACATTTACCCGTTCCACAACCGTACCGTAAATTTATTTTGTGTTAGAAGATAGTGATTAGGTCCGGTGTGTTGATCACCCCGTTCATACGAATTTATAGGCTTGTACAAAACTTATTGTGGCTCTAGGTATCATTTGAGTTGCGGTTCAGAAGCACAAATTCTGCACCGCTGCTCACATTCTATGCTGGCCTAGCTTGGCTTGTGCCAGAGGTACTTTAACAGGCGCCCACCGAGTATTTAAACGAATGTGAAATGGCCTCCAGCTCAGTTAGAAGAGCGATGTGGTCTGAAGAACGGGGGAGAGGAGGTGAGCCATTTAGACCGGCGACCGAAGCTGTTATATCTGTTATTTGGGTGTTCCATAGGTTGTTGTTAACTCTGTGTGATGCTTTGCTGTTATATCTGTTATTTGGGTGTTCCATAGGTTGTTGTTAACTCTGTGTGATGCTTTGCGTGCAATAATTCCTCAGTAATTCATGTTTCATTTTGTATCTTCCTACAGGGTGGGTTTCTTCACCTTATCTTCGCCTTGGCGTCGCTTTTCGTTTTGCGCTTACGCTTTACACTTAATACATTTATATTCAACCTGCCGTACCTTTACCCACTTGTACTCGGTGTCCGTTTTGACAATCAATGTATATTCAGTACTCTATGGATAGAGTAACTTTTGTCTTGTCACTTTTAATTCAAAAGAACTATTATAAAACCAATGTTTCATCATTCCAACCTTGACCAACCCGATATCACATCCGTGGAGCAGAAAATCGTAACATTGGTGACCAGCGGTGCGGGATTGAAGCAAAACAAAACATTTGTCTTTTTAATTTTAAACAATCACTTCACACTTCAAAACAAAATGCTTCAGCCCCCGAACACACGTCTTCATTTCATAAGACACTCGACCCATTGCCTCGCCCCTTGAGCTACATGCTACCAAAACAACCAAAACGAAAAAGGCAATAATGAGGGAAATACGAGAGACATCACTGCAGTCACCCTCTGTGGTCGACACCAGCACAGCAGGCGGGCGACCAAAGACACGAGCCATCTTTCCTGCCCGACGACTGACAGTGGCCGGGCAACAGCGAACGCACAGCACGGCGGTGTCAATCCTGGCAGGCCGAGGGGACAGCCGCATCCGAGAACATCTGCCTAGGCCAAGACGGACATCAAATAAATGGAGACGAACAGCCGGACGGACAAGAGAACCAGGGGCCCCCATTTCAAATCACCATTCAACATCTCGAGAAAAACATTAACAACTTGAAAGTAACTACAAGCAATAAGAAGTGAATCAAGACGCTCATCAATCAAGTGTGTTGAATCACGATAGGCCGAGCTCCCGTAGGAAGTGAAATTACAGAGTTAAATGAGTCGCGATAGCGCAAAAGAAATCCTGAAAAGCACGAAAAATATATTTAGTGTAAAATCAAATAAAAAATTGAGAAAGGTCAGAAAATTGAAAATGAATCCTGAAATACATAGAAAAATATATTTATTGTACATAAATGAAAAAATGTCAGAAAATCGGTAGTTCACCGGTGTAGATTATAAGTTTTCTTTTTGTAGTATATAAGCAATTTTTGTGTGACAATTGAACGTATAAAACTGGCGATGGAATTGTGTTGAGGTAAATAATTCGATTTCGTGATTATGTCATTCGCCCTATAATACAATTTATGTCCCGTTTTGCGGCTAAGTTCATCCAGTGCAGTGTTTTTATTTTTTTAACTTTTCGAATCTTTGTGTGCAATAGGTACAAATTTATGTGACCAACTGGTCAAGTGTCATGCCTAATGAGCTCTCATAAATTTCAATAACACTTCTTGTAAAATTGATTTCGAGTGTCGTTAATAAATTGTGTGTAGCATCCAAGTTTGCGTAGAGGGGCGTTATTATATTTCCGATAATTACAGTCCAATTTTAAAAATTTCCATGACCAATTGGTTAGGTGACACATTTAGTATGTCAGAAAATTATAGTCCAAAGGTCAAGATAGTATGTTATTTTCTTCAAGTGGATATAGGAGTGCAAAACGAGCGAACGCGTGAATAAGAGGAATGATAGAACAAACCGTCACCAAACCAACTCAAACC